>BQNB010204316.1:0-10699 GCA_026074375.1 Tanacetum coccineum | reverse complement strand
TTTTTTATCAGTTTTCATATTTAAATCACATTTTCTCCCCTTATCAAAAATTTCAAACCCTTTGATATTTTGGATATCAATTGATTCAAATATGTTAGAAAACTGGGAGAAAAATGTGCTGATTATTCACAAGCCGAATAAGGAGCATAGTAATGCTCCCCCTTAATCTATGAGGGTACATGTGAGTGTCAGGTATAATAATTTTGAAAGATTTTGAGTTTAACGAAAAACTCATGAAAAATTTATACAATGACACTGAACACTTAATTATACACTACATACTTATAATAATGTACAAGATATATTATACAAAAATAAGATGATATTGACCTGAGTATCAGAATGATGAAATCATCCAGTTCTCTGAATAAGTTTGTAGTCAACATCTCTTAGTCTTCCACCAACAAAGCTTTTGAGACTCCTAAATATTCTTTGAATCTTGAGTCTTATCTCGATCACCTCCATAAAATCCTTACTCCTCCTTCTATCGTCCTTAGACCAAATTCGTGTTGTCATGCCTGGATTGTACTTGACCACCTTGAAGTCTTTGACCATGTGATCCAACTTATCCAGAATCCTATTCAACGTGCAATCACTGAACTTGTGCACCTTAGTCTCTCGCATCATCTTCTTTTGCTCATTTCTGTCTCTGTAGATTACCGCCCTTGGCTTGCTGACTATGGTGTAATCTTCTTTGAACAGAAAGTCAGATGCATCCCAATCCGGTTGAGTGAGATTAAGTTTTGTTTGATAACTTTCAATCCCGAGCTGCAGATCTTCCACACGTTTTCTGATGACAATGTTCCTTATCCACAGGTTGACTACGTTGAAGAGATGAACTTTGTCGGCACCAGATAAATGATTGAGCTGACCTTGAAGATGAAGCAGGTACAGATCTTCAAAATCATTCGGATGTAGATTTTTGAAGTCAGCTTCCGAGATCTTGTATTCATTATAGTCGGCTATGTGAAGAACAATCTCTTTTAAGAAGGTATACATGTATCTTTCATAAGTCTTGAGACTGACTACACTGAGAATCCGCATGTGGGATCTGACTATACTGCGATCAGAGGGGGCACTGTGTCTTGTGATGTAGAATTCTTTATGCTTAAACCACCAGTGGGAGATACCATAAGCAGCTTTAATATCATAATCACGTTCACTCTCAATCCATAGTAACGGTACTAGTTCTTCAAGCCCAAAGTCTAGATATTGAGCCGCTTTCAGCTTTGATATAGATAAAGCCGATCTTCTTCCTTTGTCACCCGACACAAGATACTCCAGATCCTTATTGAAGAAGTATTGTGTTTGAATTGTTACCTGGCCTGTTGGACCTCCGAGAGGTAACTCACCCCAAAATAGTAAAGCAAAAGTAGTAAAACATGGGGCTATGAACTCACCTTATCAAAACGAGCAATGATAATCACGCAAGTAAAAGATGGTATAGAAATTTAGCCGAGACCTAGAATAATAACGTGTCTTAGAAACACGGAACGCATGCCAAAAAATACACAATATGTTCATCACCAAAAGACATCCATGTGTGTTTGCTTAAGTTTGATTATCAAATCGTGACAAAATAAAATCATATAGTTTTTCGTTAAGTTTCGGCGTTTAACCAAAAATTACTATTTTTAGAAAGTTTTTATTTTAGGAAAGTTTTTAGTTTTGGGACGTTAATACCGTCCCCTATAATTATTAGTATTTTCATGTTTTCAAAATGCATCTAATTATCCTTAATCGCTTAACTTATCCAAGTCGATCGCTAATTGTTTAACTAAACTTACTATTTTTAGTAACTTTATCGTTTTTCCTAAAATATGCTAATGATGTCTTTAAATGATACTAAACAATATATATATATATATATATATATATATATATATATATATATATATATATATATATGTTACTATATATTTCGCTAGTGTTTAGAAAGTCCAAAAATGTCCGAAAGTGTCCGAAAACCCATTTTACTATTCACATCAGCAACTATTCATTCGGTTTTGCCGAAAAATGTTTCAAGTTTCATTTGGTCATAACTTGGCCGTTTTAAATCTGATTTTAAAGTGCGATATGTGGAACACTATCTATTCGAAACAAGCTCTTCAAAAACTACTTTTACGCCTAATAAAAACATTTTTAGGTCGCTCAAAACCTCAAAACCATTTCGGGACAGCAAGCACTTTTTGCCAAAAACGCAATCAAAATCCACCCAAACTTCATAATAGTGCCTAGTCTAGCCTAATCTCCGTTCAGAACTAATCCACAACAAAACCACACCTAAATCTAACCTTATCCCTTCATTTCTATTGTTGCAACCCACTTTTCAACTCATCTCACCATAACTTATAAAACAACAAACTTAATACTTCCATTTTTATAAAAGTTGCCAAGATATTTCATCATTTCTTTTTATAAAAGTAACACAAACACATGGACTCTTAAATTTGAATAATATTCATAAGAATCAAAGAAATGAAACAAGAGATGACCAAGAAATACTTACAAGAATGAAGAGACAAGTAGAGAATCACAAGATCTATACCAAAAATGACTAGATCTATAAAACCCACTTATAAAATTAGAAACCCTAATTTTAAAATCTTGGGAAAACTTTGAAAATCAACCAACCAATATTTGGATCTACCTTAGAAACTCTTGGAAATGAGCTTAGAATGTTTGGATCTTGAAGAAAATCAAAAGTTATGGATTGGGTATGTGTATGTAAAAATTCGATGAGCTAGGGGACACCAAAGAAAGAGAAATTTTCAGGAGGCCAGGAATGAAAGAAAACGGGACTTGGAAGTTGTGTGAGTGTGTGATGTTTATATAAAGCTAAGACTTGAAGCTCCATGAGGGCATGAGTATGATCACGAAATTTTGGACTTAGGGTAAAAGATTATCGATAACTTGAGTTTACAGGAAAAGATTTCGAGTTTTCGGGGTTCCGTTTGGTTAAAAACGCGAAAAACGCAATTTAAAGGATAAAACCCTAAAATTAATATCGGAAGAGATTAAAAATCCTGAAACTCTTAGAAAAGTTAAAATATCTCATATAAAGCCTAAATTAATTAATAACCGATTCTAGGACGCGTCCGATGATGTTTTTCAGATTTACGCGGGTCAACTTCCCGGTAAACTGTCCGATTCAAACATAACGTATACAAATTCAAAATAATGATCGGAATAATTTAAAATATTGACCTAAAATTTATGGGGTGTGACATTCTTACCCCGTTTAAAAAGTTTTGTCCTCAAAGCTTGGACGTGGACGAAGGATTTGCCAAAAGGTGAGGATACTTCTTCTTCATTTGGTCCTCGCGCTCCCAAGTAAGCTATGGCCCTCGTCTCAAATTCCAATGGACCTTCACGATTGGAATGCGGCTTTGCTTCAGCCTTTAACTTCTCGATCCATAATCTCAATTGGTTCCTCGATCAAATTAAGCTTGTCGTCAATCTGGATTTCCTCCAAAGGAATATGTAAGGGCTCGTCTACCAGATACTTCTTCATATTGGAAACATGAAAAGTGCTATGAACTCGGCTTAACTACGCTGGGAGTTCAAGTCGATAAGCAAGCGTTCCCACTTTAGCAAGAATCTTGAAAGGTCCAATATAGCGAGGGTTCAGCTTTCCTCGTTTGCCGAAACGTATCACTCCTTTCCCCGGTGACACTTGACTTTGTTTCCAACCTCAACTTCTAATGACTTACGTCTCCTATCGACATAGCTCTTGTGTCTATCTCGTGCAGCATGAATACGCTTCTTGATCTGAATGGTTTTTTAGTCGTTTCACGAAAAATAACCGGACCAGTCAGTTGGGCGTCTCCAACCTCAGCCCAACAAATTGGCAATCGACATTTTCGACCGTAGAGAGCTTCAAATGGTGCAACTTTGATACTCGTGTGATAACTGTTATTGTAGGAAAACTCCACCAAAGGTAGATGTCTATCCCAACCTTTTCCAAAATCAATCACACAAGCACGCATCATGTCCTTCAAGGTTTGGATGGTTCTCTCACTCTGACCATCAGTCTGTGGATGGTAAGCCGTACTCATATCTAATTGAGTACCTAGGGATTCATTCAACGATTTTGAGAAATGAGATGTAAACTTACTGTCTCGATCAGAAATAATCGAAACTGGCACTCCATGCCTCGAGACTACTTCCTTTAAGTACTGTCTCGTTAGCTTCTCCATCGAGTCGGTTTCCTTCATCGATAAGAAACGAGCAGATTTTGTGAGTCGGTCAACAATTACCCAAATTGTATCTTGACCCGTTGATGTCTTTGGTAACTTAGTAATAAAATCCATTGTAATGTTCTCCCACTTCCATACTAGGATTACAGGTTGAACCAACAAACCAAATGGCTTTTGGTATTCGGCCTTAACTTTGGAACATGTCAAACACTTAGTGACGTAAGTGGCAATCTCAGCTTTCATATTTGGCCACCAGTATAGTTTCTTTAAATCCTGATACATCTTGTCCGATCCAGGATGTATCGAATACTTTAACTTATGCGAATCGTTCATAATCAAAGATCTCAAGTCACCAAAACAGGGTATCCAACTTCTTAATCATGCCACACAGATCTTGTGTTCCATAATTCTCCTCCTTTCTTGCCTCAACCTAAGCGTCTAAAATCTGCATAGGGAGGTTCAAACTAATCGTCATAACCGAAGCTCGAACTCATAGTTGCTTAATTAGTTCCTTTTGGCTCAATGCATTCGCCACTACGTTTCCCTTCCTCTAATGATAATGAATCTCGCAGTCGAACACTCAATAGATCTAACCATCTACGTTGTCTCATGTTCAACTCTTTCTGATCTATAATATGTTGCAAGCTCTTATGATCAGTGAACACAATGCACTTCGTGCCGTACAAATAATATCTCTAGATTTTGAGGGCAAATACCACCGCTCTAAGCTCTAAGTCATGTGTAGTGCAATCCTTTCTCGGGGTGACCTTGGAGTTGGCATGATGCGTAGGCTATGACTTTCTCCTTTTGCATTAGAACTGCGCCTAACCCTTTACAAGAAGCATCACAGTAAACCACAAAGTTTTCACTACATTCGGGCAAAGCCAAAATCGGTGCACTACACAACTTCTGCTTCAACAATTGAAATGCAGCTTCTGCCTTTTCACTCCAATCAAACATCACATTCTTTTAAGTCAACTTCATCATAGGTTTGGCA
Source organism: Tanacetum coccineum (assembly GCA_026074375.1). NCBI lineage: Eukaryota > Viridiplantae > Streptophyta > Magnoliopsida > Asterales > Asteraceae > Tanacetum > Tanacetum coccineum. Next base: position 5,503 of record BQNB010204316.1, on the reverse strand, counting down.
ATCTTCGAGAAACCGTTGATAAATCATCGGTAATAGCCGGTAAGTCCTAGAAATTGATGAATTTATGTCGGAGTCTTGGGTAAAGTCTAATCTTTGATAGACTCAATATTAGTTGGGTCTACATGAATGCCTTCATTATCAATCACGTGACCAAGAAATTGTACCTTTGACAGCCAGAAATCGCACTTCGAAAACTTGGCGTACAATCCTTCCTTTTTAAGCAATCAGAAAATTAACTTAAGGTGTTCCGCATGTTCTTCTTTGTTCTTAGAGTAGATCAGAATGTCATCAATAAAAACGATCATGAATTTATCTAAGTACGGTTTGCACATCCAATTCATTAGATCGATGAATACCACCGGTGCGATTGTCAGTCCAAACGACATCACTTGAAATTCATAGTGACTGTAGCGCGTACTAAACGTAATTTTCGATGTCTTCTCTCGCATCTATGGAGTTAGGTGATAACCAGATCACCAAATCGATCTTAAAGTAGACACTCAATCATTGCAACTGATCAAATAAGTCATCAATTCTCAGAAGTGGATATCGGTTCTTCATCGTCAGCTTATTCAGCTCGCGATAATCGATACACATCCGAAAAGATCCATCCTTCTTTTTGACAAACAAGACCGGGGCTCCCTAGGGTGAGGATATCGGTCTTATGAATCCTTTGTCAGAAAGTTCTTGTAGTTGAGTAGACAATTCTTGCAATTCCAACGGTGCTAATCTATACGGAGCTCGCGCCACAGGTGCAACACAAGGGACCAAGTCAATTTGAAATTCAACTTATTTAAAAAATATTGGTAAAATCTTGTTACCAATTAAAAAAGATATGTAAAATATCTTGTTACCAATTTAAAAAATATTGGTAATATATTGTTACCAATTAAAAAAGATATGATAATATCTTGTTACCAATTTTAAAAATATTGGTAATATCTTGTTACCAATTAAAAAAGATATGTAAAATATCTTTATCAAATTTAAAAAGGAAAAATAATAGGGGTCGGTGCCAATGGCGACTTTGTACCGAAAAGTTCTCTCGTTCTTCGACTTCTCTTGGTATTGTCCCCAAAGTCCAGCCTAGTATGGACTTCTTTTCGCTTATCACGGCGAACCTTATCCTTGATGACCGGCAAGATATCTTCGTAGTGTTCTTCGCAAAAGTCCTGGATGTTCACCTTGGGTGCAGCATCCGTTTCTTTTGGTGCTTTTTCTTTGGTTGTTGTTTTCGTGACAGTGGTCACTATAGGGGTTGTGTTAGCCATTGTGCTCACTCTTACGAGAGTAGTTCCTAGTGTTGGGTCCCACGGATGGCGCCAACTTGTTGATGCATAATTTGGTCAGGCCGATCTGACGACTTTCCTGGTGTCGTTCATGGTCTTCCCGGGCCTTGAATAGTGTTACCAACAAAGAAGAACCGGTTAGAAGGGGACCCGAGGCCGGAGCCCCAAGATCCACCCTCCGACGATCAAGTCAGAATAGTAAAAGCATATAGTAAAGAGGTGGTAGAGAATAACCTGTGTAGGTATCTGTAGGTAGGATGATCCTACCCTTGTATATATAGTGTATGGATTAGGGTTACGTATGATGTGGGCCACCCTTTTATCAGGTTCGGCCCATTACAGACTATACGCCAATAAGTGTTGTTGTTGTTGAGCCTCTCGTGATCCTTGAAGGCCTAGTATTGGCTGCATATTAGAAGGCATACCCGGTCCCATTGTTCCAACCGGTCCAATCTCACCCATCTGTCAACATTGGTTGCATATTCGCATACTGTTGCATCAACGCTTGTGTCAATTTAGGCATCATAGCACTCGGTCCCATATAAGTAGCTAACTCATGCTTAGCACTATGTAAATCAATTTACGCATCACACGGCGAATTCGACGATGACGACATTTTCAGATTTTCTCACTTTCCACCTTCACAACAACATAAAACTGCACTTAATCATCAAGAAACTTAAAAAACTTATAACAACTCAACATTTAAAAACTTATTTATTTACAAAATGACATTATTATAATATCATATCATATAATAACGTACAAAATAATCTACGGATGCATTAAAACTGTGGCATTCAGCAAAGGGTTCATTTACCAATTCATAAAAATTCCATGCAGCGAAATCGACAACAGTATGTCAATTTTAGAGATTATTATTATCACCATTTCATCATTTATAAAACACTAAAAAGGTAAATCTAAGTCAGAAGAAAAATAACCTAATGTTATAAAACTACAAAATGATAAACATTATATACACTTTTAATGCAAGAAACTGCTTGTAAACTATTATTTCCATAGTTTTAAACATTATATACACGATGATAAACATTATATACACTTTTAATGTAGAACCATAAACATTATATACATACATTATAAACATTATATATATACATAAATTATAAACATTATATACACAATGATAAACATTATATACATACATTATAAACATTATATACACAATGATAAACATTATATACACTTTTAATGCAGAAAAAAGAATAACCTAATGTTATAAAACTACACAATGATAAACATTAGGTTTTTTTTAATAAATATCACTAGATCATGTCATCTTTATTATCAAACAATCTTTTATATAATAAAGCAAAACCTCAAGTGGGGACTTTTGTATTTCAAAAAAACCAAATCATACCTTATTAGGCAACATTTTTTTAATTATTATTTATTTATTTTAAGTATATTCAATTAATAAAACTTAAATAATTCTTTATTTGGAAAAAGTGTTTACAAATTCGATTTTATGAAAAAATTAAGTTAAAAAATACATGTGTCAAAAGTTAAAAGATAAAAACTTGTAGGAAAGCGGAGTAATATGCAATTATTAAAGGGTGTAATTTCAAACAAACTTAAAATACACAAGTACCCCCAATTAGATGATTAATAATCGTCAACATAAATCAATTTCACTAGAGAACAGGTCGAGAATACAATTAACCCTAAATCATTGAAGAACCAAAGTTTAAATATCACAATCACGATTCTCAAAATTAATTACAACTCAATTCAATTCAACTTTGGCTCAACTTTGGTTCTTCAATGATTTAGGTAAGATTTTAGGTTCCATGTCTAATTTTCTACAACATTTTTGTTATAATTAGGTTTGCTCCAACGAGTCAGGATTTAAGTTTGAGGAACGTCGGTTAATCCAAGGTATGGTTTCAATTCAACGAGTCGGGATTTAATTATTTTGTTAATGCAATAGCTATTGAACATGTAAACCATTGTATCAATATAAAACCATTTTTTAGTCATGGCAAATTCTAATTAATTTTAAAAAAGTTAGTCACTTTTCGGGATAATTGGTTTCTAATTTGCTATGCTATTAGCAAAACATGATGGTCACTTTTGTTAGTTTAGGCTTTATGGTTCTTTCATAAGCTTTGTGAGTGATTATTTTTTACACGGATTTAGCTTATTTTTTTGGGTACAGTTCAATTAGTCTCAAAATTAAAGGAGATGAGTACATTTGCTAGCCCCTAATATGCTAGATCGAGTGATATAATAATGTTCAGCTTTTCGACCAAGTGCTTGCATCTTTCGGATAATTGTTCACAATGGACTATTGTTTATAGTTTTAATTATGAATTTTTCTTTAACCATTGAAGAGAGTAGAAAGGATAAATCATTTTTTCTTCATTATCCATGCTAATTGGTTCGTGTTTGTATCTGTTATGTTTTAACAAAAACTTATGTCGTAGGTGGAGAAAATGCGTAGTGCGTGATTCAAATTTATTGTCGATTTTAAGGCTCTTAAAGATTTTAGGATGTTTGTAGAAGACTATGAGCAACGAGTGTTGTTTTGGTGTTGCATGATTTCTGTGTTTTTTTCATGGTCAATGTAGTTGAGACATAGTTTGTTTGTTCATCAAGCCATCAAGGTATGGGATTGTTGTTGCACGTATATGGATCACGGTTTTTTTAATTGAATAGGAAACGATATGGACCTGATAACTTAGGGGTGTTTGGATTATGTGAAAATTGTATTAGAATAATAGCAAATACGCATTGACGAGTAACACACCAACCAAGAATATGGAACAAATCTTAATATCATTTTTACAAACAAAAATATAATCTACACGAACATTATTCAGAATATTTCTTATTACTCTTGCTGATTTTTGTTTTTTTCTTTTCTCAATTTACTTCTATACTTGGGAGTTAGTGTCCTCCGCTTATCTTCACTTGGGAGTTTGTAATCAAGTGAGTGAACACTGGAATGCAACTTTATGGTACGAGAAATACATTAACAAATTACCCATGATCAATATACTTATTAAGGGGTGTTTGGCATTGTGGTTTAGAGGGCGCTTAAGATTGCATGTTAAAACTGTAACATTTAGAGGGCGCTTAAGTAAATGATTATAAATTGCCGCCTCCATCTTAAGATTCTAGAGATCACACGGGAAGATAGAAACATTACATGGCATTTTAAGCATGTTAAGAGTGTAAGATTTATGTTTTCTTCCATAATCTCACTTATTATAATTTTGTAAAGATGTCTTTTTATATTGTAATATAATTGTGTTATAACGAAATGACGTGTTTCATTTGGCAGATGCAAGCATTGTTCATAAATGGCAGGGGCGAACCTCCTCATATTATCAAAACATAGTGCGTTGAGGCACCGGTATTTCATACTTACATTGCCCTATAGTTATGGTTGTTACCATATATTCTTCCGCTTCATCCAGGGGTCTCCCTTTCCATTCCTTATGATATTTCTTTCTATGTGTATGCACATACCGATGTTGACATATATGGGGAAATTATAGGCAAGGTATGGTGTCATGCTAGGATGGTATACTTAACTATGTCAACGGGAAAAGATTTGTGAGTCCCATCACATATACGGTCCTGGCTTTGAGAAATGAGTTATTTACAGTCCATTATCATATTATAGATTGGATGAAGCAATGAATTATTGTCGATTTTAAGGCTCTTAAAGATTTTAGGATGTTTGTACAAGACTATGAGCAACGAGTGTTGTTTTGATGTTGCATGATTTCTGTAAACACTGAAACACACCTTTAGGTTAGTGGAACTTGCTACAAGCAAAACAACAATTACATGCCGTAATCATGGATTGAACAAGTGTTGCATAAAAAAATATACAAAAACAAAACTATTTATCATACAATACAGCTTATAATATTAGTTTTGCATAGTTATATAGCAGGTCAACTCAACTCAAAGTCTCAAACTAATGTGCTTTTCAGTATCATAAGCATGACTTACACATGCCAATTGGCAAACAACTCTGCCTTCATATTGAATTCATTAATAAATAATAAATTATTCCTAATAAATCCGATCTGAGTCATTTGAATAGATGACGGGTGATATACATTAAGAAGTGGAAGGTCATAACGGTATGTTGGATTGAATGGTATGCGCTTTCAAGCCCTGCAACTTTTAAATCTTTTATATGAGTTTCTGTTGTTCAACTTTATAGCAATCTT
>BQNB010204315.1:0-10700 GCA_026074375.1 Tanacetum coccineum | reverse complement strand
TTGTAGTGGTGGTAAGTTACTATTAGATTGTTAAAGATGGTTACATGGTGAATCTTCTTTGTGAAGATGACTAAGTGGATGACTCAAGATTAGTAAGGATAACTCATTTTTTCATTTCACGTAGGTGGTTTGAGGATGTACTAGAACTAGTGATCACTAACAAGAGTGAAGAATAGTTATGAGGTTTGCGTGTATGGTAGAAGTGTATCTTGTGGTTTTTTGTGAATGGTCGACATACCAAGGAAGTGAGTGTTTTTGTAAGTTGGTCTCTAGTGAATAAGAATCACGTATGAGTTCGTGAGAGTATTTGGTTAAAGGATATATGTGAGCGAGTGTGTTTTCCCTTCCCATTAGATTCGTGCTCATCCGGACAAAAAGTGTGGAATAAAAAGAATAAATGAAGACAAAAGAAGATGGAAGCGATGAGCTTGACAATGTCGAGACAAACGATGGTTAACATACAACGAACTTCATCCACGAAGTTATGTAGCTCTTCTCGAGCATTGTGAATGTTCATAGAACAATCACACGACGAGGTGTGAGGTTATCTTAAAGGTAGTAGCAGAAAAGCTGGACGGAAGGTATTAACCATCTATTTAATAATAGAGGCTTGATTAAGGTTTTTATGAAACGAATTTGACATAAACAATGAGTGACATTTTAATTTTCATTTCGCGAATTAAAAATACTTAAATATTTTTGACGAAATAATTAAGTTGTTAAGATTTATCGGAATATATTTAATAGTAACAAGACTATTAAAATGAGAATGACACGTTTACAAAATTTCTGGTAAATTTTGATTAGTTTTCTATCCTAAGATCGATGGACAAAGTTCGATCTTTATTATGTATGAGGTGAGCATTACGATAAAACATCGTGACATTCCTAAGGGGATGGAAAGAACTAACGAAAGTGAATGTACTTAGTCTTAAGGTGTGTATATTAAAGAAGCTACGAATCACTTATGTAGAAACTCGTAAGACCTATGTCACACGAAGGTTGATGTTAGCTTTTAGATTTTGGAAGAGCGTTTTAACATATTTTGTTAGAAGGTTTGAATATAAATTTTCGGATATGACTTTTAACGTTTGCAATCGCAAGTTAAAATTACTTGAATATTTTGGACGAAATATTTAAGTTGTCAAACATACTTAGAGGTGTATTAGATTTGTATCTAATCATCCTTTGACAAAAGAGTAGATTATTTGGAAGGAAACGAGATGATGAATAAGGAAGTGTGTACATGGAGACTCTAGGAGATTTAACACCATTTTGAGACTATTATGACTTATTGGATTGTGACACTAAAGGCCGTGTGTAAAAAGGGTATAAATTCTAGTGTCAAGTATATACCTAAATGCATAAAACATATAGAAATAAGCATATAAGACTATCTAAGCATGCATCAACACAATAACCCTATAGATTAATGAGTAAGACTATATGACATCTAAAAGTATATCGTGATAGGCATACCTAATTCGTATGCATCAAACCGACATAGTGTAGGTGTACAATTAACACGCAAGTCGTGTAAAAGGGCGCATAATAAACATGATTACTTTAAACGCAAACATCATGTAAAACATGTTAACATTTAGCATTCAAGATCATGCATTATTTAGATAAACTAAGAAATATTATATCGGAATTGTTTGAGAAGACAACAACTTAATAAAAAATGATAGGACGAATGTTGAGAATTTCGATAAGACGATTCCGATAAACGTAGATGATGTTAGACACGTAGCCGAGACGAACGTCGAGGTCGAAGGGAGTTTGTTTCATTCATAGTGTTTTGATGATCTTTGCGAGATAAAGCTTCTTCTATGTTAATTGTTTCAACCACTAGCTCACTTTCTTCATCTACGTGAGTTCGCTATTCGTGTTCATAAAAAGATTTCCATTTCCATTTAAATTGGTATTGTCGATGACTATGGAGATAAGAATAGTTTTAGTGTGAACTAGTTCTTTAAATCTAGGAAGCCCCAACTAAATGATATTTTCTAGTGCTATAATATTTCTAAGACCTTATATTATACTAAACATAATCATTGGAATCACAAAAAAAATTTCTTCTTATGACCTTATTTCTACAAGATTGGAAAGTAAGACGTACCTTAGACTTTAAATGAGTTTCTTCAATGTCTTCAAGGTAGAAAGCTTTAAGGATAAGGATTCATGGGAATCCTATCATGAACTCATCAATCCATTTGTCGGAAGACAAGGAATGTTTGTAGATGTCGAAAATTCAAAGGTTGAGACGACTTAGCCATTTGGTCCCTAACGTTTCATGTATCCGAAATTATTGTTTCCACAATGTTTTCTTTGATTCGGACACATGCATGGTGAACATCTTCCACATTGAGTGAAGCTTGGTTGATGTGGATGATTCCACATTGCGTGATTAGTGTTAGGGTAAATTTTGTCAACCTTGGTATTCTTTAGGTGAGGCTGTGTTAGTACACGAGGATAAGGACTATTAGTTCTTCTCGGAGGAGGAGTTTTAGACCTCATTTTGGGCTTAATAAATCTAACTTCGAGTTTTGAAGAAGCTTTTTAAAAACGTTTTACCTCGTCATCACTCGCAATCAAAATTTTAGTATAGTTAATAAGTATGAATTTTTGTTTAGAAAATAAGTTTGATTCTACCAATTTTTCTTTCGACTCGATCTCTTGTGCTTTTACAAATTTTACTTGTTTAGTTTCACTAGAGATCTTTGGTAAAATTAAAATCCTAGGCCGGGTTTTATCTCCTGAGGGTTTTGAGAAATTATTATTTCTATAAGTGGGTGAATACTATTATTCAAATTGATTAGCTAGATATTTCTTCCTTAAGTTTTCATTTTCAAACCTAGTCTTTGGCATATTATGCAATACTCACTATTCTTTTCCTTTTCTAATTCTAGGATATTTTATCTTTTTTGTTCAGTACTTCATTTTCTAAATTGATTTCTAGCTTTGTTTTAGACTTTTATTTTTAGCCATGCACTTTTAGTCCTACTTTGTATAGTCGACTATATTCACTATCATAAGTTTTTTTGTCTAATGATTGATTGGTCTCATTACTAAAAGTTTTCAAGTTTTGGAAAGTTACCTCATCGATGCTTGACATTAAACATTTTTTAAATCATCTTGTCTTCTTCTCTTCATCTTCGTCGCTTTCTCTCCAACATCCTCCAACAAAGCTCTTTGTTTATAAGTTCTCTGACGCTTTTGGTTTTGGACATTCATCAATGAGATGATTTGGATCACCGCATTTAAAACATTTCCTTTCGCTTTTGCCATTTTTGTCATCCGTATATTTTTGGAATGACTTTCTTTCATCGTGTGGTTGTCGTATAAACCTACCTTGTCTTTTGAAAAATTTCTTAAAGTTTCTTACGGCCATGGCTTATTCTTCGTCTTCACTATCAGAACTTGAGCTATTTTCATCACTAGATTCCTTTCTAGCCTTCAATGCAATAGATCTATTTTGTTCTCTTTTGCTTTTGACCGTCTCGGAATCTTTCTTTATTATTTCTTCATGAACTTTCAAATTTCCAATGAGTTCATCAAGTGGTAGAGTTGTTAGATTCTCTTGTTCTTCGATAGCCGTAACTTTTGCGCGCCATTTAGGATGTAATGCCCTTAGAAATTTCCTTACACAATTCTTGCTAGAAAAACTTTCATCAAGTGCTTTTAGACTAGTAATAATAATATTAAATTTAGCAAATGCATTATCTATTGATTCCTTCTTCCGAATCTTGAATTGGTATATGTTGAACAAGGAAGATCGATTTTGTTTGCTTTGGACTGGATTTTACATTGATGAGTGATTAAAAAGTAATCCCAAATTTTCTTTTGCGGTGTGACATCAATAAAAATTCTTTCATATTCTTTACGTGGGTAAAGCATTTATAAATTACCATTTTAGCTTCATTATTTTTAGGCAAAGTTTTCTTTTTACGATCATCGTTTTTGTTTTATGAAAATGTACAATTTCATCAATTTTTAGTTTCAAGAGTTATTTTGATTAGGAGGAAAATCCACATCTCTATAATAATATACCAAAATCTAGTCTTTTGACTTAACATAAGGTTTTGAATCTATTTTTCCAATAAATAAATTCCTCATTTCAAATAGTGGTGGTCTTGCATAGATTTCTCTTCTAAATTATTTTTTCCGTTTCCATTAGATCGATTCAAGTTTAAAATAACAATTTATTTTAAAAATCTTGTTTGCGTAGTTGTGATACCAATTGTGGGAAAACTAGAATAGGGTGGTTGAATAGTTTACCGCTTTTAATTTACAGTTTTAAGGTGTTTGTAAAATTTCTAGATCGAACTTATATGTCGAGTTAAACACTTTGCACAATCATGAATCAATATACTTATCAAACAACATTCAATTGAATTGATATGAGAAAGTTATGTAAGACAAGAGATAAGAGTAAGAACAATCAAACCACAACGCACAAGGATTTTATAGTGGGTTCGGGCAACGAAGCACCTTTCCTTCGCCTACTCCACTCTCTCGTAGCACCAAAACTCAAGAGTTTTCCTGCTCGTTGTCAACAAACTCTACTTATGGCGATGATAACCGATACACTACGTTGCTTAACCGATTTACGACACAACACCTTAAATGTCGTATGTTCTAATCTTTGCTAGAACCAATTATCACAATGAACCGACCTTCACTACTAGTTCAGACTTCACAACTTCACGGACTTCTTCACAACTTCAAGATTCTTCCACAACTTCGCGAACTTCAATTCACACACACTAACTTATATCACTAACTTTCTCTACATTACTTGGTAAAGATCACCATGATATAACTATTCTTACAATAGATCGTCAAGATCTAGCTTTACTAACACAAAATACAAAGAATACAATTGTATTTATAAAATATGTTGATATGGATGCAACAAGATTGCAATATACACTTGAGGTGTATACTTTCTTCACTTTGATGAATGAATAGTATTCTTCTCTTGCACTTGAGGAATTGAGCTTGGATCACTTGGAAACAAAGCTTTATGATTAAATGATCAAAGGAGTTTAGTGAGATGTGTGGGCTGTTTTTTAATACAGAAAGAATGAGTGCAAAATGTGAGAAAATAGTAGGAAAAAGTACAGTATTTATAGGACAAACTAGGAGCGTCTTACCTGGGGAAGGTTCTCCATTTATAGCCGTGGGCAGTCCCCTTAAAAATTAAGGGGACGCCCGTGTATTTAGGGGGCCCGGCCCTAACTAGGGCCTATCCACGTTTGTCTTTTGTTTAGGAGAAATTTTCTAGAACTTTTCTAGCGTTTTAGGTCTGAAAATGTGAATTTCAAAATGTTTATTTGGAATTAAAAACATTTCTTTAATTGTAGGAAAGTTTTTGTAATTTGTTTATAAAATAAATGTTTTACAACATTTTATAAAAGTTTGAGGTTGAATAAAAATTTCCTTTGATCATAAAATGCATTAAGCATTTATTTATTCATACCTTTAAGTGATATAATTATCGAAATGAAAATTTACTACTAATTACTTGTTTACATTTAATTTTACATTGAACGTTTTTATATTTTGTGATTATCAAAACGTAAAGATGTGAAAAATATTAATAATGTTTTTAGGCATTATATTTTGTCAACAGTATTCATGGACGATTTCTCTTTCTTCGGAAACTCTTTCGACACATGCCTTAATAATCTCGATAAAATCCTCCAACGTTGTAAAGACGCTCATCTCGTCTTAAACTAGGAAAAATGTCACTTCATGGTCAAAGAAGGAATTGTGCTCGGACACAAGGTGTCTAGTACAGGACTTGAAGTCGACAAAGCAAAGATCGATGTAATCTCGAAACTTCCACCCCCTACTAATATCAAAGGTGTTAGAAGCTTTCTCGAACATGCCGGTTTTTATTGACGTTTTATTAAAGACTTCTCGAAAATTGCTCGACCTCTAACTAAACTGCTCGAAAAAGATACTCCATTTGAGTTCGATGGTGAATGTCAAAAAGCTTTTGAATCATTGAAAGAGAAACTCACATGTGCTCCTGTGATCGTAAGCCCAAACTGGAATCTTCCATTTGAACTTATGTGTGATGCAAGTGATTTCGCTGTTTTGTAGGAGCCGTCCTTAAGGCTCAGAAAGATGGTAAAAACTTTCACCTATCTACTTGCAAGCAAAACCCTTAATCCCGCCCAACAAAAATTTACCGTAACCGAAAAAGAACTTATGGCTGTAGTTTTTGCATTTGACAAATTCAGATCCTATCTTATTCTCTCAAAAACTATTGTTCACACTGATCATTCAGCTCTAAGGCACTTATTCAAAAAGCAAGATGCTAAGCCACGCCTTATTCGATGGATTTTACTTCTGCAAGAATTTGACATAGAAATCAAAGATTGAAAAGGAACAGGGAAAAATTTTTGCAGTCCGAATCACTTATCCCGAATCAAAAATAATGAAACAAGCGATGACAGTGAAGTCGATGATAACTTTCCCGGAGAAACTATTATGGAAATCAACATTAATGAACCATGGTTTGCAGACTTTGCAAACTACCTAGTCGGTAATATTATACCAAAAGTAATGACATATCAACAAAAGAACAAATTCTTCTCTGACCTCAAACACTACTTTTGGGAGGAACCTTATCTCTTCAAAGTATGTTCTGACGGTATGATCAGAAGTTGTATATCTGGACCAGAAACCCGAACCATTTTAGATCAATGTCACCACGGACCAACAGGTGGACATTATGGACCAAACATAACTGCTAAAAAAGTCCTTGATTTAGGATTTTACTGGCCAACAATCATCAAAGAAGCTCATACTCTAGTCCGCTTATGTGAAGCATGTCAATAGTACGAAAAATATTCAAAACGGGTTGAAATGCCCCTTAAACAAACACTCAAGTATGTGAATTTTTAAATATTGGGGTATCGACTTTATGGGACCATTCCTAAAATCATATAAGTTTGAATACATTCTAGTCGCTGTTGATTACGTATCTAAATGGGCAGAAGCTCAAGTTTACCAACAATGATGCCCGATCGAGTTAGTCTTACCGTGGGGACGGACCCCACGATTAGACTCCGGCGTGAGAGTAAGTATTCATGTTTGTCAGAGAACGTTAGAGTATGTGTGTGTAGAATGTGGTCAGAAAATCATACCTTGTGGGGTGTCAGAGTACCCCTTTCTATAGGTGAACCCAATATTAGGTTTTCCTAATATTTCGCTTGTACCTGTTAGTGGGCCGAAGTAGGACCCTTGTCAGGCAAGGATCCGCTTATAATCGTGACTTGCGGATATGGGTTTGCCTTAGCGGACTTCCGCTGACCTGCGGAAGTGTCCTCCGGGAGCCCTTTGTCTGTCTTGCTGCCTTCGGATCGTAGCCAGTTTGGTTCGGGCTTAGTTTTGGTCCGTTGTGCCTTTTGATTGTTTTGTTGGGCTTGGGCCCATGCATGGCTTATGCAGTCCAGGCCCAAAAGCCTGTTATACATGTTATACGTCATCACCAAGCCTATGAAAACTTTCATCTATACAAGGCAATAACCAAAGTCTGGCACAATCAAAAACTAAGAATGAGAAAAAATTCAAACACGGAAATAATGTTATGCTTTTTCACTCAAAGTACAAATTCAAACAACCGAAACTCAGATCTCGCTGGCTAGGACCATACGTGGTGAAACACTAGTATCCATCCAGATATGTTGAACTATATGGCAAAGATGGAAAAACGTTCATTGTTAATGACCATCGACTCAAGCTATATCATAAAGAAGAAGAATATAATGACCAAAGTGAAGCAGTCATTCCCTTCTTTCCGAAAGAATAAACTCCCGAAGTAAGAGTCTAGCTATCGACTCTTCTAAAAATTAAGCGCTTCTCGGGAGGCAACCCGTGCTTTACTTAAGTGTGGAAGAGCCCATCCTCCACTCATATCCTTTATTTAGTTATTTTCTAAAAAAACAACAAAAATATTTTCTTTTTGTGTGCTTTTGTGTGTTTACTTTTATGCAGGTACTATAACTCAAAATATGGAAAATTATGAAGTATGCTCAAGAGTACTCTCTTGCGATCTTATATCATTTTGCCTCGGGAAGTACCGTTTTCCCTTAATTTTCCTTATTTTATCTTTATTATCAGTTATCACATTGAGGACAATGTTCAACTTAAGTGTGGAGGGGAGCCAAATAGGAAAAATTAAATATATCCCTCCATGTTTGCCCTACCAATTATTTTTTTCCAAAGGATATTTTAAACAAAAAAAAACATAAAAAATATATATGCTTTTAAAATAAAAAATGCTCTTAGTAAGGAAATTCCAACGGGATTGACATTATAGCTAGCACAACCCAGTCCACTAAATTGTGAGAATTATTAGCCTTAGAATATATTCAGGTATCCACCTTTGGTACCTAAGATAATTGATGCCTTTAGCTTGTTCGACTTAAAGTTTAAATGCAATTGCAAGTGTCACATCTGTCGTTACGGCTGTGTATTTGTAATGTGTCGCCTTTTCTGGAACATTAGTATTGGTTGAAAATTATATTTGAGGGAGCTGGTAATTTAGAAGCTCTAGAACTTGTGCTTAATCATCATTTACTAGACCGAAGCCAAATTAATCATATGATATAAATGAATCCTACAACACTCCCCTTTAGTGCTAATATCTAAGTGAAGAAGTCAAAGTTGAAAGAAAGAAGTTCTGTGCTAAGCCTTAGTTATTATTAAAAAAAGAAAAAAAAGAAAAAAAAGAGAGAAAAATAAAAGTTCATAGTTCAAGGCTTAAGTTGTGGCACATATATGCCATTCTCCTTCATCAGTATCAAGTTTCGCCCTTTCGGTCATGTTTATGTGTCAAGTACAAGCATATGGTAGCTGTCTAGATTATGTATGTGCAAATCGAGTGTCTTCACAAAAATATAAACCCTATCTGAGTGGATTGAGTGAATTCTATAAATCAAACACATTCCCCTACGTGAGGTGCCTAGTTATATGTCAATGCCTGAAAAGTTATCAATATGCAAACTCTTGCTAAAAATTTAATTTTCTCCACGTCACGATAAATGATCTTATTTTCTCGCTTTGATTACTTGAGGGCAAGCAATAGCTAAGTGTGAAGGGATTTGATAACGCCTAAATTATACATGTTTCGGTGGCGTTATTTATACAGACATTATCATTTCTGGTGAACTTTCGATACTTAATATGATGAATTGCTTGCAGGTTCACTTGAAGACATCCTGAGCTCAAATGAAGAAAAGATCAAGTACTTATACACTTCAGGAAAGCAAGACACAAGAAAAGATAAAGACTCAAGCTGAAAAGTGCAAATGTGCGCCGCACTTACCCCAAGTGCGCCGCACTTCTCTCAAAAGTCAAAGAATTTAAGACTTAGTCAAAAATGTGCATTAACTCCCTAAGTATGCCGCACACTATGCAGTTATCTCGGTCAGATTTCAAATATTGTTCAAGGACCGAGATTTGAAATAGCGGTTATCTTGGTGAGATATCGGTGAGATATCAGTTTTTATATTATCTAGAATATTAAATATATATATGTATATATATATATATTAAAATCATAAAAGATTAAACATAAAACATAGCATAAAAGTGTCAAACGGAATTAAATTAAAATCATAAAAGCTTAAACACTAAAGAAGAAGTGTTGTAAGTAGGTTTTAAAAAAAAAGTGGGCTGCCAAAATAAAAGTGGGCTGCCAGAAAAAAGAAAAAAAAAAGTCCAAAAACGAGATTTTATGTATCTCACCGAGATCCGATATCAAAATCTCGGCAAAATCTCGTCCAATATCGCCGAGAATTTCGGTTCCGATATATACCACCGAGATTTGGAACCGAGATTTTTTGTAGGTCCGAGATCCGAGATATCGCCGAGATTAACTGCCCAGCACATGACCATCCATCGTTTGATAAGTAGCAGGAGATTAACAGCTAATTTAAGTCAATGTGAAAAATTCAAAAGACTACCCACAGAAAAGCATAACATCAACACCATTTCTTTCTGTTAATTTACATGTAATTACAGTCCTTGGAATCTATGAACTTCCTTCTTAATTGCCAAAATGAAATAAAACTTCTTTACCTCGTATACGGACAAGGGAGATACTATGCAATCCTTTTAATGATTAAGAACTATTTATTTACCTACGTCAGTATTGTAGTGATCAACCTGGATACTTCTAAATACGAAATAGGTTGTTATATAGGGACGGAACTTGAACGTTTTCTATGAAGGGGCGAACTTGAAAACTATTTATTTTAAGGGGGGCGATATACACTACAATGAAATTTTTGTATAAAAAATGACTAAAATCATATATAAAAGGTTATAAAATATACATAGGGTCGAAAATTTTGGGGGGGCCACAACCCCCCTCGGTCCCTTCTAAGTTCCGTCCCTTATGCTACTAAACTATGGGTATAGTATCATGGAGTGATGAATAAGGCAACTACTATTTGGTCTTTAGAATGCGACGGATCATCAAATTAATGGTGTGTTCAGAAAAACAATTATCTGTAAATTGTAATGCTCCTTAAGAAAAAATGAATTCTGAACATAAGGTAGGCACCGACCTGTGGAATGTTTTATGCGCCACAACAGAGTTTCCATCAAAGACACAACCAGCGAAATGCCCGCCACTAGCAAGCAACATCACTCTAAAATGAGTTTTATCCCTAGGT
>BQNB010204314.1:0-10700 GCA_026074375.1 Tanacetum coccineum | reverse complement strand
AATTTTTTTATTCGTTTTTCATGCTTAAAGATGCAAACTTACAAAGATAGCTAATCCTATTCATATAAAAGATTTTAGTCTAATTTCGTTGATTGGTATGCAATACAAAATAATTGCAAAAATATTGGTTAATAGGCTATCTAAAGTCATTGATAAAGTGGTGAGTGAGGAGCAATCGGCTTTCATTTTAGGAAGGAAAATTTTTGACACCCCTATCATGCTTAGTGAGCTCATGTCGTAGTACAAAAAGATGAAGAAAAATATGATGATGTTTAAATTAGATTTTGAAAAAACTATTTACATCGTAAGTTGGATGTTCATCGATCATATGTTACCAAGTCTTAGGTTCGGAAACATAAGGCATTGGTGGATTCATGTTTGCTTACATTAAGCTAGAGCTTCCGTTTTAATAAATGGGACTCCTTCTAGTGAATTTTCAATGAAACATCGTTTTCATCAAGGCGATTCGTTAAGTCCATTCCTTTTCATAATTATCATGGAAAGGCTCTACATCGCGTTCAAAGATGTGGTTTCCTCGGGTCTTACTAGTGGGGCTAAGATTGGAGATTCGGATTTTAAGCTATTTAATCTTTTTACGCGGATGATGTCGTAATCATCTCAGATTACAATAGGTAAGATATGATCAACATTACTCGTGTCCGGCAGGTGTTCTTTCTTGCATCAGGGCATAAAATCAATGTTTCCAAATCTAATATTTATGGACTTGGGGTGAGTTCTCATGACATAGAAAATTTGGCTCGTGACTAAGGATGCGGTTCAGGTAATATCTGACTTTCCTATCTTGGTTTGCCTCTTGGTGCGAATATGAACTTGATATCCAATTGGCGGCCTTTGATAGATCATTTTTGGGTTAAACTTACTTCATGGAAAGCTTGTACTTTATCCATTGGGGGCCGTTTAACCCTCATAAAATTGGTTTTCTGAAGCCTTGGGATATATCATATGTCAATTTTTAAATGCCCGGAATCCATTCTTAAATCTCTTAAAGCAATTCGAGCCTCTTTTTCCGTGGCGGTAGCGGTGAGAAAGGTAATATGGCATAGATTAAATGGGAGAACAATTTGGTGCCGTTTGAAAAAGGTGGGCTGGATATTGAAAGTTAGAAAGCTTTCAATCTCGCTCTTCTCCAAAAATAGGATGGAGACTAGTTAATAATTTGGATTCCCTATGGGCTCGTGTGATTATAGCTATTTATGGTGTGGAAATGGGTCTTGATTTAAAAGGGTGTAATTTCAATGGTGTTTGGAATTCTCTTATTTCATCGTATTATATGTTACATTATCGTAATTTTCTTCCGATGAATACTTTATGTCGTAAGGTGGGTAATAGTACATCAGTTCGGTTTTGGAAAGATAGTTAGAATGGTAATGCCCCCTTGGTCTCAAGGTTTGACAAATTGCATTATTTAGATACAAATGAGGGTTGCTTTCTTTAGGATAAGAGTGTAAATGGCTCATGGGGTTAGAATTGAAAAGGCAAGTTGTGGGCTCTCGAAATGAAGTTGCCTTATATATTTTGGTTTTGAATTTAGGCCAGGTTCAGCTTTGTGATAGGCTTGATTCGTGAAGGTGGAGTCTTGATGATGATGGTATTTTTTTCAGTTCATGTCACACGAGTTCATCTTGATTCTTGCATGCTTCCATCGTTAACCCCATGCACTAGATGGTGGAAGATTCTACCTAGATAGGTAAATATTTTTGTTTGGCGTCTTACTCTGGATATACTTCCAACTCGGTTTAATTTATCATTGTGGGGCCTTAAGATTGCGTTTATTGTTTTCCATATGTGTAACAATGGTGTGGAATCATCCGATCATGTTTTCTTTGGTTGTGATTTGGCTTCTAACATGTGGCGTCTTATTTGTGTATGGACCAACATAAATATGCATTCTTTTCTTCTTGGTTTGATTGGTTACAATGGCTCGATGATTGGAGAGCTTCTAAGGGTGATAAAGACCAGGTGTTCATCATAGTTGTAACGTTGTTATGTTGTGTTGGTGTTATCGTAACAGTGTTACTTTTTCTTCTCATTCGATGAGGAAAGTTAATATTTTTGATTCTATTCGCACTTTTACTTTTTCTTAGCTTAAATGTAGAGGTCGTAAAGTTAATTGCTGAAACTCTTGACTTATGAAGCCTTTATAATCTCTCTTCTAGCCCCTTGCTATAGAGTTTGTTCTAATGAATTTTCCGTTCAAAAAAATAATAATCTGAATATGATCCAAAACACAATCTCGTACACCTTGTTGTTTTTGTTTTTTATTTTATTATGTTTTCTTTTTTTTGTAAACGGTTACCCGGTAAAGTAAAAATAAAATTAAAAGCTTTTTTTATGTTTTCTTTTTTATTTTATTATGTTTTCGTTCTCTGCTACAAGATCAAAACACCCGTACGTAGGGGTGAGCAGAAAAATCGAAAATCGAACCGAACCGAACTAATAACAGAACCGAATTTGCCAAAACCGAACCGAACCAAACTACAAATTCGGTTTTCGGGTTGGAGATAGGTTTGGTAGTCTGAACCGAAAATCGAATTTATATAAATATATATTTTTTATATATTTATATATATAAAAAGTCCATTAAAATTTTATCCTAATATAAAAAAGCACTTTTTATGCTTGAAATAATTTTTTTTGCTAAATATATATGTAATTTTTTTGTTTTTTCTAAATAAATTGTGTTATTCGGGTCAACCCGAAAATCGAACCGAATTCATATTCGGTTTTCGGTTTGATTCGGTTGAATTCTAGTTCGGTTCGGTTCGGTTTTCGGGTTGACAAAAAAAAACCGAATTAACCGAACCGATCAACACCCCTACCCGTACGAAAGGTAAGCTGCTTTCTTAAAATATTGGTGTTGCATGCTTGGGATACCCGTACCATAGATGTATCAAGTCTTCCTGCATTTTATTGTAACAAGATTATCTTTTGATTAAGGTTTCTAACTTTATTAGTAATATCACTTCCTCTTTGCATTTTTTATGATTTCAATATATTCAAGCTTAAAATAAATCAAAAACCATAATATCTATTGTCTATATCGCATCCTCAAGTCCCGCAGGGACGGAAGTAAGATTGTTGTGATTATCTGAGAATGTATATATTGTAGTTCTGTGTGTAAGCTTGACTTTTTTAAAAATATATTGTATGCTTTATAGTCTAAACGATTCCCTTTTCCACTTAAGAGAATTTCTTGTAACAATAAAAAGAAACGATCGAAGCACTAAAGACATTTTGATTCAGCATTATGTGAGTGACCCAGCAACCTATAGACATATAAGATATAATTTGTGAGATAGATTGTGTAAGTTGCAAAAATTTATCGTTAAAAAAACACCGAAGCACTTATAGTTAGTGACAAGCATAATGTATGTATAGACCACCAAATTGTTTAACACTGCCCACAATAGTCACCTAGTTGTAAAAAATTCTTTTAGGCAAGTTAGAAATGTATTCGGGGGTTTTGGGGTTGTGTTTTCAATCAAATTCTCAGATTATTGCGACTTCAAAACTTAAAAGTCTAGAAATCTTGTTTGGATATTAAAATGTAAAAGTGATTTGCTAGTTGGTGATATGGGTTACGGAGGATAAAGTGTGTGTTAGTTGGTGGTATTGTTCAATAGGTAGCGGATAGTATGAAAAGTAAAATTTAAAAAGTATAGAAAGCCTTTTCCACCGTTGGATTAAATCTAGTCAATCACCTACCTTTTTTATGATATGTCAAAGGGTAATTTGGTCATTTTATTCGTTTTTTTTCTTTTCACCCTCGAACTTCAAACGCACATAACTTTTAAACGACAAAACATTTAAAAAAAATGAATTTCACCATAATTTTTAAAATTTAATCCTCTTAAAATTGGTATAAATCTTGTTAAATATTTTAAAACTTTTTTCACATATAAAATGAGTCTTTATTTATTTTATTTTTTTTGCATTTTTGACCTTATTTTCGATCATCGTAACTGTCGAATAGTGAAAAACTGTAAACATGAAAGTTATAGATTTTGGTTCAATCTTTACATAGGTTTTTGAATCGCTCAAATCGATGACATATGAGTGAGATATCACACGTTAATTGATGACATTTTATTGCATTTTAGTCATATTTGTTTGGGTTACTACACAAATATGTTACTAAAGTTTGTCAAAATGTTCACCTAAGTTACTAAAGTTTTTTTCGTTACAAATAGGTTACTCAAGTATATCGATTTATCATTTGGGTTACTGAACCTTTAAAATAGTTACAAAGAGGTTACTCAAGTATACTGTAACACCCCCAAATCAAAAAACTTTTGATTACGCAACGGAATTAGCAATTGGGTGATACTAAATAGCACCATTCACCAAGACAATAGAAAATGACCCAAATGAGACGTTTAACAAACAAGTGTTCTATTATTAATCAGAGTGAAACGCGTTCAGGTCCCCACAGAATCGCAACCACAAACATTACAACATTTGAAAAACTATTGTTTCAAAATAAAGACATTGTTTTAGAACAACTTAAGACATTGTTCAAATATGTTCGATATTGTGTTTTTATGTCCTTACAGGTACAAAAAGGGTTGAAAACAAAAGGCAAAAACGGTAATTTTCGAGAAGTGACTTTCGACGACCGTTTTCATGTTTTATCGATGGTTCAAACGACAGTCGTTAAATAATTCATCGATCATTCAATTGGAAAGAGCACATAATATTACGAGTCCAAACGGTACGGCCCTTTCATATATTTGACCCCTTTTGTGTGTTACCTTTTTTCGTCCCTGTCTTGAGTACGCCCTTATTTAATAATTAAATAGGATATTGGGCCATATATAACATAGGTTTATAATATTTCTTTTTGCATTATCATATATTTAAGGATTGCCCGTGCTCTGCCTGAAGGTGTATGTCCCGTTTCCACCACCCTTTGGGTTCATCGTCTCGTTGATTGGCATGAGGGTTTTAGTCTCGCTGAAGTGCCTCGTCTGCATTGCCTAAGTTTCGGTTGATAGGTGGTCCGGCCTTTGGTTATTTTTTTTTCGATTATTGCCAGAGGGTTTATCCCCTCTTATCCACGTCAGCATGCCAAGTTCGGTTGACCGGTGGTCCGGCGGTGGCACGTGGCAGATAATGTCAGTACGAGGTACTGGGTGTGGCAGGTGGTCCGGCGGTGGTCCGCCAATACCCGAACTTGACCCGCCGGTTGACCCGGGTGTGGCAGGTCAGTACGAGGTACTGTACACGTCAGTACGAAGTACTGTACATGTCAGTACGAGGTGGCAGATAATGTTAGGTGGCAGTACGAGGTACTGTTCCAGGTGGTGGCTGTCCAATCAGAGCATGACACGTGGCATCTGGCGTGTGTCAGTCCGAGGAGGCGTGTGTCAGTACAAGGTCAGAGTGCGTGAATCCGTTTCAATCATGGGCAATAATGAGACGGTTGGTAGAAAGCAAAAAGACTAAAATACCTTCAGATCTAGCAATATGAGTGGTGGATGACCTAAAAGGACGAAAATACCTCCACCTACTTGGGGGCTAAAAAACAGACGCATCAGCTCTCATTTGGGTGTGAGAGAGTAGTATAAAATTTAGTTTATTAAAAATTAGTGTAGGTTAGTTTATTTTAGGAGTAGTGTAATTTAGTTTAGCTTATTGTAAAAGCTTTTATAGCTTAATTAGCTTATTGTAATAATCACTTTTTAGCTTATTAATGAAGATGTTTGAGGTTGGTTAATTGCTTATTGTCCTTGCTTATTTCTTTCATTTTCTTTTCTTTAGCTTATTTGGGCTTATTTGTTTCCATAACTTATTTTCTATTTCAAATAAGATATATTCTAGCTTATTTGTTTGAATCTAAGCTTATAGATCTAAATAAGCTTTTGCTTATTTCATCTCTTTTTGTCTTTTCCTTTCTTTTCTTTTTCTAAAGTGCTTATTGTTGGATTAAGCTCGATTCGAATGCTAAAAGGGTGTCATGAGTCTTCTACTCGGCTTATTCTTGTTATTAAGTCTTAAGCACCCTTATTTTCGAGAGCTTAATCTTTTGCTTACAAGTTTTTAAATAACTCATTTTTTTATTTGCTTATTTTTCTTTCTTTGAATTTTTGGTTGCTTATTTTATAAGCTTATTTGCTTTTTGAGCTTATTCGATATTAAATAAAGGGTGTGACGAGTTGATTATTCCTCGGCTTATTTATAAGTCTAAGTCACCTAAAGTTTTCATCTTTTTATTAGCTTATTGTCTTTAGAATAAATTCTAAAATAGCTTTTGCTTATCTCATCTTTTTCTCTTTTCTTGTCTTTACTTTTTCAAAAGTGCTTATTGTTTGATTAAGCGCTAAAAAGGGTGTCATGAGTCTCCTACTCGACTTATTCATTAAGTCTTGGACCTTTATCTTCGAGAGCTTATTATTAGCTTATTTAGTCATAAAGTTCTAAACATTGACTAGTTTTTTTCTTATGATTTTAAAGCTAGGGCTTATTTCGAAGGGTACTTGTAGCTTATTTGAGAAGTGGCTTATTTATAAGCTTTTATTCTTTATCTTTTCTTCGAAAAAGCCTTGATAGCTTTTTAGCTTATTCTAGTTTTTATTTCAAAAGTAGTTTTTTATAGATTTATTCTAGTTTTATTTTTACAAAAATTAGTTTTCAAAATAGCTTATTTTTCTAAAAAAGTTTTCATCTTATTAGCTTATTTTGTCTTAACTTTTTATGTCTTATTTCTTATTCCATCCTTCTACATCTAAGGCCGGAGCTTAAGGGTCTTATAAGGTTGTTAAATAGATAAAGTTTTGATCTTTATAATTTTTATGAAAGTAATTAGTAGATAAAGTTGACACCTTTATTTTCTAATTAGTGAAGTAGAAGCTTTAAAGTGAAAAACTTATTTGTTTATTAAGCTTGTAAGATCGGGTGATACCGTTACCATTTTGCGGTTCTTCGATTCGGGTTCTATTCTCTTATCTCTTTTCAATACTTAGATTAGTTTTATTTTATCGTTCCAAAATATATTTGCGTATTTGATTTTTGCCATGCTTAGTGTAGATTTATTTTTGTCGCTAAATGCTATGTTTGTTAAATTGAATTTCGTTATGAGTAGTAAGTAGTTTACTTGTGGTTGCTAAGTGATTAGTGATTTGGAATTTAGGTGCGGGTTTAAAAAAGGTTTAAAAAATTAATAGTCATTAGAATTTTCCAATTTACATACCGTCATTTACTTTTAATGCAATTTAAATACTTGTCATTTATTTAAAAGAGCATTTTACTTTACTTGTCATTTATTTTAAAAAAGCATTTTACTTTACCTGTCATTTAATTTCTTGAAATTAGTTTTCGAAGGATTTTAATTCGTTAAACCTAAACCCGCACTTAATGAACATTTCACGTCACTTAGCAAGCACTTTCGTCACTTATATCTTTTAGATTAATTTTAGTATAATCTTGTAGTTTTAAATCTTAAAATAATTATTAGTATAAAAATAGTTTAAATCCAAAACCAAAAACTTTAATGACAATCAAGCTCGATTTACAACATTCCCTTGAATTTCCATTCACCTCTCGCCGAGGAAACAACCCGGGAGGTTTTTGATAATTGATTTGGTTAAAAGCGATTTTCTAGAACCCGACGGAAAATACTATACTATACTATAATTGTTATCTTCCTTATTATTACTTATTTATATATTATATATATATTTATGTGTTAAGAAGGGTGTATCAGATTTTGGCGCCGCTGCCGGGGAAAGGTGTAGCGATTTTTACGGGATTGTTCGTGTTCGTGCCTTGAAGATCCTTTCGTCTTGAAAGTTTATTTTCGTACTTATAAAAAATAAAAAATCCAAAAATATTTTTATTTCCATTTTATTTTCTTTTATATAAAAATTTTAAAAAATACCAAATTTTTTTTTCTTCGTATTATCTTTATAAAAATCCAAAAATATTTTTCTTCTTCTTCTTATTATTAAATCAAGAAAAAAAATAAAAAATAAAAAAAATAAAAAAAATAATCCTTAAAAAAAGAAATAAAATAAATCAAGTTGGTAAAAGAACACCAACAAATAATACCTTCCATTGAGGTATTATCCATCAATAAGTTCCCAAACCAAAGATTTAAAAACTTGTTATCTCATTTTGTCTGTTAATAAAATATGTTGCTTAAAAAACTCGAAAAACCAAAAATAATCTTCTTTTTCTTCTTATCCATTTAATTCTTTTCTTAACCCTCTTAATTGTTTAATTCTTATGGCGTCATTCGACTATCGTTGCGCGATTAAAGAATGCTCGTCTTATGGAGCTTTGTATAATAAATCATGTGGTTGTTCTAAAGTGGGTCTCGTAGACAAGTTCGTTCGTGATCATAATAAAACACCCGACTCTTCTCAACGACTCCCTTAGGATTGTGTGAAGTGTGGAAACCCGGTTGAAGGTCCAAATTGTCAAGGATGTGCTATATGGCGAAAGAAATTAAAGGAAGTTGTTTACAATTGTCATGAAAATGGAATTTACCAATGACCTTCTTAAACTACTTACGAGTCATCCGATGACGGATACAACGTTGTTAATTGCATCCCTAAGAGCTTCGTTGGCAAAAGGTCCCCGGTGAAAATTCCTCGCAAAAATCCTCCACAAATTAACCCACATTTGTTGTTACGAGTTTCGATTGTCCATCACGAGTCCCATTTAATTATAAGCCGGAACCGTGTAACAATCAAAACTTTAGTAATAATTATGTACCATATGATTTACAAAAGTTTCCTTCACAAAATGATTTTTGTACCATTTGTGGTGATTTACATGACGATTCTCCATGTACACAATTATGGTGCGAGTATGGTGATCCTATTTGTGAGCATTGCGGGGGATATCATATGGATTATCTATGTCAAAATCAACCCCCGCAACAGTCCGACAATCACCCCTCTCAAGAAATCCCAGCCGTCGATCCTTTGGAAGAGCTTCGTAAAGAGATGGAAATTTATTTCGAAAGATTAAAACAACAACGTGAGCAAGAGGCTTTACTTGAAGCTCAAAGAGAGCAAGAGTTACGTGAACAAGAACTTGCGTCTCAAAGAGAGCAAGAATTATTAGCTCAAAAGCAAACCGCTCAAGAAGAGGAAGAACTTTCACCAAACGTCCTTTTTCGTCAACTTATCGAAGAAACGTGTGGAAATAACGTTTGTGAAGAAGAAAAGCAAAGGATGGAAGATTTTATGGTTGAATTCCTTGAAGATTGTGAACAAAAGATGATTTATCGAGCTCACAAAGATGTTGACGATCTAATTGCGCAAACTCTTGAATCTAAACTTCTATTTTTAAACGCAAAATCTCATCGTTTCGATCCGAAAAAGCAAAAAGAGAATAATATCGTTCAAGAGCAAGAGGAAGTAAAGATTATCACAGAGCCGGAAGCTAAAAATCGTACAAGGAAATTTCGTATTGATCCAACTTTGAGTAATTTCAAAGTTTCTACTAAACATAGCTTGTATCCTCCTTCTTCGGATTTTGAAATTACTCCCGTCACTCCAATCGTGGAAACCACTAACTCTCTAAGTATGGGGGATACGCATCTTGACACCGAAAAAGATTCAAATGAATCTAGTGTTAAAGATCCTATTCCAATCCAAAGTGAGTCCGACGATATTTCTGACGTTGAGTGTGATTTGCCCGTTAATGATGAACCTTCTCCAATTTCTACGACTTTCTCGAATCCTCTCTTCGATTCAAACGACGAATTCACCTCTAGTGATGATGAGTCACTTTCTAATGAGGATGTTCCTATGAAAAATTTCAAAATTTATTCGAATCCTCTTTTTGACGACGAAGAAATCATTCCTACCAAGATAGATCCGCATTCCTTTAATGCCGAAAATAACCTTATCGAATCTTTGCTTAACCATGATACTTTGATTGATTCTTCTCCTTCTCGAGGAGTTCTCCGATGAACTCGCTCATATCGATCCAATTCCACCTGGAATTGAGAAAGTCGACTTTGATCTAGAGGAAGAAATTCGTTTTGCTGAGAATTTGTCGTATGATAATTCATCTCCACGACCGCCAGAAGAACTTAATTTGGAAATTGCTAATACGATTCTTGAGTATCTCTCTCCACCTCCTGTCCTCGTTAAGGATAGTGACTCTCTTCTGGAGGAGATCGACTTATTTCTTGTTTCTGATAACTCAATGCCACCGGGCATTGAAAACGACGATTATGACTCAGAAGGGGATATCCGTTTTCTTGAAGAATTGCTTAACAATGATTCCCCTCCCCTTCCTGAAAATGAGTCATCTAACCTTGATCATTTTAATGATCCGTCATCTCCTCGACCTCCTCCAGAACCACCGGATGTTGAGATTTGCTTAAATTTGGAGCCCGATGCGGCCGTAATAAACGATTTTGATGAGCTTTACGAAAACAAATGTTTTGACCCAGGGGGAGGTGAGATTATTTTTCCCCAATTATTTTTCCCCAAAATGTTAAAGATGACGATTCCTTCACGTTTGTCATTCAGACTTTTCTCCCGTTCCTCACCTACCTTGCAGATTCTCTTTTACTTCTCTCCACCGGGAGTGAAGACACCATTTTTGATCCCGGCATCTTCACTTAGAGATTCTGGCATCTCATCGGGATGGAACTTTCATGTGCTTTAATGTTTATCCAAACATTAATGAAAGCCCGATTGAGATTTTCTTTTCCATTT
>BQNB010204313.1:0-10700 GCA_026074375.1 Tanacetum coccineum | reverse complement strand
TAAAAAGCAGTAGCAACAACTTCTGCCTATAGAAACATCAGAGCCTTGGAAAATATCAGCATTGTCCTAGCAGCCTCCACAAGAGTACGGTTCTGTCTTTCGACAACGTCATTCTGCTGTGGAGTCCTTGGAATTGTTTTTTGGTGAAAAATGCCGACATGTTCATAATATTTATTCAGAATTTGATTGAAAAATTTGGTGCCATTACCGGTACGGATGTATCTGACAGTTTTGTTAAGACCGACTTGTATTTGCTTCAGAAAGTTAATGACAAACTCTGGGGTTTCATCTTTCGATCTCAAAAACTTGACCCAAGTAAACCTAGAATAGTCATCAACGATGACTAAGATGTATTTCTTCCCATTAATTATTTGCACTCGCATTGGTCTACATAAGTCCATATGCAGGGTATTAAGAACTTCCAAGTTGGTTTTTTCAGCTTTGGGTGTATGGGTATGCTTTTTGCTCTTTCCTAGTTGACATGCGGAGCAAAGATGATCTTTTTCAAACTTCAATCTAGGTAAGCCTCTTACTAAATCCTTTCTTGCAAGGTCATTGATGGTACCGAAGTTCAAGTGGTTTAAACGACGATGCCATAACCATGATTTGTTCTTGGAGGCTTTGGACAACAAGCAAATTGGGGAGGACTTCATCATGTATTCAACCGAGATAGTGTACAAATTAGAACCACGAGAACCTTTAATTAATTCAACGCCATTTGAATCTCGAACATAACAAGAATGCTTCCTAAATGCAACTTCCAGATCAAAATCACAAAATTGTCTTACAGAAAACAGATTGTGTCCCGGTCCTTCCACATAGTATACCCTGGAGATCACATTGTCACCAATCACGTAATCTCCATAACCCATGATAGCACCAAAGTGGTCATTCCCGAATCTAACTGTCCCAATGAACCTTTTCACGAAATTCTCGAGCCGTGAGTGATACCCCATCATATGTTTCGAGCAGCCTGAGTCCAAATACCGAAGGATGATCTGTACGACCTGCATTTAAAAACAGACAAAGATGGAGAGTTTGGAAAGTTGGATCCACAATTTTGGTTGGGTTCCTGTTGGTTAGCAAAAGCAATAACAAATTTCATAGAGGCAGTGATTTCCTGAGTCTCAGGTGACGTGGGAGATCTAACAAGAATCGCTTGGTACTATTGGTTTCTACGTTGGTATCTGGTTAAAGATTACTAAGATGTGTGACTTAATTTCTCAGTTATCACAGTTTTACTAGTACTAACATTTTCAGTTTGCTTAGCAGGCACTACTTTAGATTTAGTGAGCCTAGTTAAAGGACACTGTTCTCCTAAAGTAAAAAATTCTGCCTATGGGCCTCCATTGATAACCAACATTGGTAAGCACTTTTCATGTTGCTTTCCACACTTGCTTAACTTGCTTGGGTTTCCAAACTTGCTTAACTTTATGCACAACATTTTTAACAGAGGGGGATGCATTCACAGAGTGAAAATAATTAACTACACACACATCATGATTTGTAGAAATTAAGCATTTGTTACATGTTTGGCAATCAGAATAAGAATTCGAATTAATTACAGTACGCTTAGAGCTAATACTAGAATCAACACGATTTGTGGTTTTTAGACTAGACTTATTGGTCCTATGGTGTTCTTCTACTTTCTTCTTGTTGACACTTTTAGCCGACAAGATCCTATTTTTCTTGGTATTGCTCCTATGTTGTGATCCGCTAGCATCAGTGCATCTGTTTACTCTTGTAGAAGGAAGCACAAGGACATTAGTCTTCTGAATGTTCAGTTGCTCTACATGTTTGTGTTTGTTATTATTTGATGTGTCACATTGGTCCTTAAAAGTAAATTGCTTTTTCTTAGTTAAAGTGGTAGAACCATACTTTTTATCTTGTTTATTGAAGTCTTTCGGACAAGTGCCAATCACATATTCTAATAGTTCCTGAGAGTGTTTAGTGTAAAGGCAAGCAGATGCAAGTGATCTATCTAATGGTCTTTCAACCTTAGCTTCCTCTACTATCTCTCGAAGGGTTTCTACACTTTCCTTAAGATGTTTGAGATAATCTAGATGAACTTCCCGATTGTTCCTATTGTGAGGGGGAATTGGTTCAACATCTATAGCATACCTACCAGGTGCAAGAACTCTTGGTTTGACAGAATCTATAGTGATGCATTTTAGATTTTCATGTATTTGGGCTTGCAGATTCTCATTTTCAGTTAACAAGGCAGTTTTTTGTTCGATATGTTTAGCACGCATGATCTTAATAGAAACATACAATTCCTTGTAATGTTGCTTAATTTTTGCCTTCTCATCCCTAAAAAGCTCATTTTGTTCTTGAAGAACGGTGACTTTTTCAGTTAATTGAGTGATCTGAAAATCTAAGGCCCTGAAATCAAGAGTACGGTCTGCTTTACTACGGGTCTCCTTTAATTGAGAGATTTGCATTCTCAATTTTTTGATGGCGTCGTCCTTTCCTTGAATGGAAGCTTTCATTTTTCTGATTACAAAGACTGAGTCAAAATCAGGAGCATCTCGAGCGGGTGGAGATGTGTTGTTTCCAAAACTTTCTTTAAGGTTTTGATACTTTAATTGTAAATTTAAGTGATTTACCTCAAGATTTGAAAAACATTTTACTAATTCAGTATGATCATCTTTTTTAACCTTATCACGTAATTTATAAAGCTTTGAGTTCCAGATAACGTGCTTAAACAACAGTGTGGGCATCATGTATTTCAGTGAATCTAGACACATTAAGCTCAGAATTCGTTGCAATATAAAACACTTCTTTGGACAAGCAATCAGCAATTAAATTATCATTTGCAATGAGAAGATTTTTCTGCTCAATCTCATCATGCTTCCTATTTACAACATTTTGGCCAACCTCAGCTTCCAACTCTTTAAAAATGTCTTTCGTTTCTTTAATTTCTTTAGTAAGAGCCTTTTGAATACCCTCAAAATGGTCTTTAAGTGTTTTGAAAAATGGAATGACCGGTGAGATAGCATTCCTTAATTTGTTCAAAACCCCTTTCCCCTTCAGTGAGCCCCGCTGGTGTAATTCTCTTTTTACAGGTTTTTTCAAATTCCAAAAAAGTTGTATAAGTGCAAAAATGTTAATTTTCATTTGACTTTTTGTTAGAAGCACCTTGGGGACAAGCGTTGCAGGTGTATTTGGAGGATACACTGTCAACGCTTTAATTGGTCTTGAAGTTGTGGTCTACTATTTGAGAGCTTCTGCTATCATCTTGATGAGATCCTTGGACCAAAATATCTGCTCAGGGGGTCAATTGTTTCTATGGTGTGAAAGTCGCTAAATAATTCTATTTAGAGTAATCATGTGGTGCAATCTTAACCTTCTTTTTCACACACTCTGGGTCTTTCATTTTTTTCATTCATTAGCTTTCTAGTAGTCTCAGCTATCTCTAGGGTATCCTCTAAGTTGTGCACTATGGCCAGGACATGATTGGTTTTAATAATTTCATGATCATTATATAGAGCAGGCTGAACTTGCTTTGCACGGGTGAGACATAAGGGGTTCATGTAGCCGATAGCTACCTTTTTTTGTTCATCATAATAAGGCTTTGGTTTACACAACATGTGAACTGTTTGAAGAGACTGGTCTTGTTTGTATAATTTATCCTCGACCTTTTCTTTTAAAGCTTTCATGTCTAAAAATTCTTCCAGGTATTTGTTTTCTTTCTGTTTAAAATACTTTTTCAAAGACATAACTTCTTCTACCATTGACTTGTTATGGTTGATGGTAGAGGAAAGTTGCATTTTTATAGAATGAAGTTCTTTTTTCAAATTTTCTTCCTTAATATTATGGTCAGTGATAACTATTCTTAATTGTTCCTCAATCTTTTGTTCTCTTTCAGTTAATTCAAACTTGGTCCGTCTCTCATACAGTTTAACTTGTTCCTTATATGTTGCAAGTTCAGCGGTCAATGATGCATCAACTACTTTGTTCTGCTTATTTGCAAAGACACTTTGGGTTGACTGTTCATGCATTTTATTAATTATCATCATATAGGCATCATTTGGCACATAAGATACATTACTTTGTACAACTGGCTCGACGTTGTCCTTCACATATTGATCATACGTGATCATATTGCAATCACTCGTATAATCAGTATTTGAATCAACAACATAGTTTGGTTGTACATCGTGATGCATCTCATGTGCTTCATGATGCTCGCAAACAGCATCCTGATAGTAATCATGATTGTGTACCTCAAATAAAATGTCTGAATCATAAGACGGACCGACTTCATCATAAACAGGATCTGCGGATGATAGATTTGCCATGAACATGGTCTGTGTAGTAGGAGCCTCATCAACATCAGAATTAAAAGCATCATAATCATCAGCTTGAAAAACATTATCCACATTAAGTGCTAAGTCTTGAACTGGTTGCTCATCCACATCTTCATCAACAGCATTGTCTTGTCCACCTACAATAAACAGAAACTGCTCTTCATCCAATGCTACCCCATTCTCCAAAGCTTGCATTAGCAACATCTTGTCTTTGAAGTATTTTGAGTTCTGTGGTCGCTTGGGTTGAGTGCAGTTCCTTGCTATGTGGCCTATACCGTTGCAGTTGTAACACTTAATCTGCCTTGCTTGACCTGGATATGCATTCCCAACTCTGTTCTGAGCTCCCTCATAACTAGCTGCACCTACACCCCTTGCATTGTTCCCCTGACCTTGATTCTGACAACCCTAAACATTCTAAACAACAACCATGACGTCTTGAGTTGTGGCTTGGTTCCTTGTATTTGATGAAGTTTTGAGTTGATTGTTAGTTTGAGGAAGGTATGTTTTGTATGATTAGGTGAGTAGGGCAAGTGTGTTGGTTAAGATCTTAATTAAGTTGTCTGTTGGAGAAAGTCCTGAATCAAGTTGAGTGTTGTCAGCAAAGTGTGGTTGAGCATGTATGGATAGTGGAGTGGTAGATGATTGTGAGTAATACTGCTGATGTGAAACATTAGATATCAAGGCGATAGGATCAACATTGTGTAGGGTGAAACGTTCCAACATCATTTTGTTCTCATTGGCATGTGCCTCGTGTTGCTTCAGATAAGCATACAACTGATCATAGTTGGAGTCCCTCAATCCTCTATTCAGTTTCATAACTGTAACGAATCTACCCCCATTCAGGCAACATGTTATTAACAAACTTTGAATTCAACTGCATTCTGGGCATGGTCATCTTGATGTTTCGCATGTCATTGATGAGCTTGGTAAACCTGACATAGTAATCATGAATGGTTTCTCCTTTGTTCTGACGAAAGTGTTCAAAATCATCGTATAGTTGTGATTCACGGTCTTCTTTGGTTAATTCAGAACCTTCCAGGAGCATCTTCACATTATCCCAAATGTCTTTTGCATCAGTGTAATGATTGATAAGAGTGTAGATGTCTTTTGGCAACCCTTGAAGTAGGATATTTGTTGCCCGAATGTCAGCGTTATACCTTTCCTTATCTTCAGGTGAAAGGTCAGAATAGACTCGAGCTCGTTCTGGACCTAGATGTAGGGCACCTTCATTCCCTTCAGCAAGTGTTTCCCGAAATGTTCCCATCTGAAATGGTCCTTCATTAATCGACTTCAGGATGTTCACCCCATTCTCTTTACCCTGATAATACATTCGAATACGTTGTTGTCATGATGCAAATTCAGTCCTATCAAGCATAGGTGGTTGAAATTCAGAACCGGCACATTGGATATCTTCCGAAAGATTAGCCATCTTAATTGATTATCGAACAATGATTAGTAAATGTATGTTAAAAGTGGTGATGTTTTTTAAGTTTTTTGTTGTTTGAGTTTGTTACGTTTTACAAGTTTGAAAAAATAGTCCAAATGCCAAACAGGGTACCAAACTGCTGGATTAATACTCAAACCGCTACTGTCAAACCGCTACTATTAAACCGCTATGAAGAATATATACCAAACCGCTACCATGAAGAAAAATAGACAGAGGTTTGATTCCCAAACGACCTTGAGAAAAGTTCTTCAAAAACCTGTAACAAACCGCTACCTATAAACCGCTACTAATGATAAACCTCTACGAAGTTAATCTGCTAAACCGCTACTAGAAAGAAATGGTAAACCGCTATGAAGAAGAAACACCAAACCGCTACCAAGAAATGAAATTGGCAGAGGTTTGTTTCCTAAATCGCTATGAGAAAAAGTCTTCAAAACCTGTAAACCGCCACGGATCAAACCGCCACAATTACCAAATCGCTACTAGTAAACCGTTACACTAGAGGACAAACCGCTACTGACAATCCTCTACCTAATAAGACAAACCGCTGTCAGAAATGACAAACCGCTAACACAATGTATGATCTGACAAACCGCCAAAACAGTGTACTTTCCTGACAAAACGTCAAAATAGTAAACCAAACCGCTATGATACATTACAAGCAGATTACCAAACCGCTACGATGAACTACGAACTTTTACACCTTAAAACACCTAAAAATCACCCTTTTGAACGTTTTGACTTGGATTCTTTTGCATAAATGAGTACTAGAAGGCTATAGAAACTACAAAACATGAATTTTAACACAAGAAATGTAAAAATCAATGAAACTCAAGAACAAGAGCTAAAACCTCCTAAAACTCAACTTTTGATCTAAACCACGCACTAAAATGCACACACAAACGATCTAATCATCCCATGAGCTCTGATACCAATTATAGGATATTGGAAATCATAACACAATGGAAGATAGATGGATTAGCCAAATCTAGAGAGAGAAAGTGAGAGAGAAAAGCTTTCTAGTAAGAGAAAGTGAACTTGTATAATGAATGTCTTACATCCTCTTCCTATGGCAGGGTAAGAGGCTTATATTGTTGCTTACAAACAGGCCTAAGGCCTTGGCTTGGGCTTACATGTTGGGTTTAATTACCGGGCCCATTACCGAATGTTATACATTAAACGATTATTAAACTTGAGAGTACAATTTTATTACGGTAACATACTCGGGTGTGAACCGAAGTCATTTTTTCTAATATTAACAAAGTATTATGTTTTGAATAACTTTTTAAAACTTTGTTCAAGTTCTTTGTTTCTAAACTTTCTTTGGAAGCCAACAAACTTATTATACTCTTTTGCACCGAAAGTATGACAACTTTTCCAGATTTCAGTTTTAGCCAATAATTTATATGCGTTTGGTCTTCTTCAAAAAATATGATTTGTGTTTCATGCTTGATCTAATATTGATGTAGTTTCTCCACAAAATATTCTAACTCTGAAATTGTTGTTTGTTTGTATGAGATACTCCCTTGTAATCCCAAAATAGTGTTATTCAGCTCAACCAATTTACCACTCATCGTGTCAAGGGAATCCTCTTGTTCTTGAATCTTTTTAGTATATTGTCTATCATTATCATAAAGTGAAGAAAAAGTGGTTATATATTTTTTGTTTTCTTTCTCAAGTTTTTCACACTTTTCTTTATATGATTCGAGACTCAACGTATCCCAGCTAGTCATATACATGATGAATGAATCCGATACACTCGATTAAGTAACACTAACTTAACCAACTCGTTTCTAAAAATCCACAAAAATTCCAACAAATAACCCGATAAACGAAAATTATTTAAGCGCAATTAAAAACGTAGTCCAAAAATAATCCAAAAAATTGAACCCAAAATTATAATCAATCTCAGATTATCGACCCGCAATTAAAAATCATACACCAAAATTTACCCCACAACATTCACTCCAACTAAACTATTTATTTAAAAAAAGATAACAATACTTCTTTCATACAATTTGATACCCACGTTG
This sequence comes from Tanacetum coccineum, assembly GCA_026074375.1. Classification (NCBI taxonomy): domain Eukaryota; kingdom Viridiplantae; phylum Streptophyta; class Magnoliopsida; order Asterales; family Asteraceae; genus Tanacetum; species Tanacetum coccineum. Next base: position 2,910 of record BQNB010204313.1, on the reverse strand, counting down.
TTAGAATGCACGATCAAATGATAAAATTTTTGGTCCAAATGAGAGTTATCAGCCCAAACTTGTCATTTATGTGAAAAATACCAGCCCAACACTCCCTTTTGCCCTAAAATCTTATGTATAAAACCACTACTATAAAACTACTACTACAGTTTGCCCTAAAATTTTCTTTCGCCTCTTATTTTCTTTGATATCACAAATACACGACTCACTCAGACCCTTTCTTTTACATAAAAACACAGCCACAAATCTAAATCTCAAAGCACGTATCTCTTTTCTTTGATATACAAACGCAACAACATATAAATCTGCCTCTCTTGACCTTTCTTTCTTGTAACCCACTTATCACTATTTGTTTATTGCACTATTTTTGCTTCAAGATCTGTCTAAAATACTCACAAGTAAGATTCCTTTTGTTTTGTTTTTTTAATCTTTTTCGTTCTTGTTGATTTAAACCGAAAGAAAGATTGATGAAAACAAGTTTGTTTTTGTTCTTTCTTGATACTTTCCAAAATTGAAAGAAGTGAAAAACTTCAAAAAGATCTATGAAGAGTTTGATTTATCTTGTTATGAAAAGATCTTAAAAGTTCTTTGAATCTCTTTAAGAGATACAAAAATAAATCTAACTGAGATCTATTCTTTTTTTTATTATATCGAAACTGTCATTACTTTAGATACATGTAGATGTGAGTTGATAGAGTGATGTGAGAGTCTTGGTTGTGTCTAGATCTAGGTGTGCATGTGATTATTTGACCAGATCTGTGATGATATTGATGTCTTTATTTAAATGAACTTGATGTTCATTAAATCTTCTTGAGATGATGTTTTAAAAGATCCATTAAATAAGTCAGAGATCTTGAATTGTATTGATGTAAAATCTGTTTATGTTCTTCACTATCTCTTATTTTACATCTTTTCTGACTTGGGTTTAATTCGTTGTTAGTTTTATTTAGCAGTTATATTTCGCTGTTTTAAGCAACCTGTCATATTTCACAGTTTAAAAAAATGACATATTTTGCTGTTATATTTCGCTGTTTTAAACAAATGACATATTTTGCTGTTTTAAACTAATGACATATTTCGCTGTTTGAATCCTATGCTTATTTTGTAGAATGAAACCTGTATATTTCGCTTAATGAAACCTGTTATATTTCGCAAAAAAGCAGTTACTAGAAAAATACGTTTTTGACCATTTGACCAAAAAAGTCAAACAGAAAGTCAAACTCCCCAAAATCAGTTACAGACTTTTTAGATCAGAAAATAAGTTGTTTTTAAGCAAAATTAGCACTGAAGTGAGCAGATCTAAGCAGATAAGCACTGAAATAAGCTGATTTGAAAATTGTTTTGACCTCTTTTTGAAACCTTAATTGACTTTTATAAGTAGTTTTTAAGCTTGGTGTACTCAATATAGATTTGATAAGCTCAAACGTTACATAGTAAGCACACAAATAAGATGAATAATCTGTAAATCTACCTGAATAATCAAAAACTGAACTGATAAGCACTTTGGATCAGAATAAGCAGACTGATAAGCTCAAAAAAAATATGTTGACAGATAAGCACAAAAGGACTAAATAAGCTGTTAAGCAAAGAAGCTAAATCTGATAAGCACGAATCCAGATGAGCTGATAAGCTGAATAAGCACAGAAACTCGATAAGCTGATAAGCAGACTTAATAAGCACAGAAACTCGTAATAATCTCAAACTGGACGAAATAAGCTCCTAATATGCACTGTTAAACTAAATTAGCTTTCTAATAAGCCTATAACAAGAATTAGCATAGAATCCACATGAATAAGCCTTTGAATAACCAATAAGCTAAAAAATAAGCTGATAAGCACTAAGAAGCACAAATAAGCAATTTCTTAATCTCACGAACACAATCAAACACTAAAAATAAGCACTAATCCGCAATGATTGGCTCTTGATACCACATATTAAACATATAAATCTTGATTGATAGACTAGTGTGTGTGAATTAAAGGTGTAATTAGTGTGTGTGTTTAGAGAAAGAAATTACCTAACTTGCTTTTTGATTAGATGAAATTGTTACAACTAACCATGGCATAAATACATTCCCTATTTATAGCCATCTTGGTTACTAAACTTTTCTAACTTAACAGAATTAGTCCCTCCACTTTTACAATATTGCTAAGTAGATTATTTCTTTATTTCTACCACTGAACCCGCGATATATTAGACCTTTCAAAATCCTTGCCAAAGTTGGAACCATTGCTTATCGACTTGAACTCCTAGAACAACTGAGCAGGGTTCACAGTACTTTTCATGTGTCAAACTTGAAGAAGTGTTTATTCGATGAAACATTTGCTATCCCATTGGATGAAATCCAAATTGACGACAAGCTTCATTTCATCGAAGAACCCGTTAAGATTATGGACCGAGAGGTCAAGCGTCTAAAGCAGAGTCGTATCCATATCGTCAAAGTCTGATGGAACTCAAGGAGAGGACCTGAGTTCACATGGGAACGTGAAAAACAATTTCAAAAGAAATACCCACATCTGTTTTCCGACCCCGTAATTGCACTAGATGCCATGGCTTAAGCTTTAAGGACAAAGCTCTTTTAACGGGGAAAGGATGTGACACTCCGTAAGTTTGCAGGTGAAAAATCTTTCCATTTACGTGCATAAGTTTGACTTTTTATAAGTTACGTGTTGACCTGACCAAAAACCAGGAAGTTATCTCGCGTAGAACTGAGAAGAAACGTTATCGGATGCGTTTTGGCTTGTTATTTCATGTAGTCTTTGGATGACTATCACATTTTTACCTTACAAGCATATATTTAAATTTCTGTGACTTATTTCAAAAAGTCACGCGTTTTGTATTTTTCGGGTATGACGTGTATAAAAAAATAAACCTTTGAACAAGTTTAAATATTTTCCTAAATAAATATCT
>BQNB010204309.1:0-10700 GCA_026074375.1 Tanacetum coccineum | reverse complement strand
TGCCATGATATTATTGTGCATTTGACTATTTGTTAAGGATGTGTTGACTGGAGTAGACATGATGAATGAATAGTTATGAAATATGAAGTGTGAAAGATTTTGTTGGATCTTAAGTGGATATGATGTGATTGAAGTTGTGGTCTTGTATGCAATTCACGTTCACGGGATTTTACACGTCTATGATTAAAACCGATAAATGAATTAACGGGATTTTACAAAATCAATAGAAAACCGTGAATGATTTGATTCGGAATCAGCGGCCAATGATTTAATTGTATAAAAACAGATAATTGTCTGGCTAGGGTTACAGCAGATTGTTTAAATAGGCTCACCAATCTGAAACGGGCCTAAAAATACAGATGGGCCGTGAGCTAGAACAAAAACAAGTCTAACACAAATTCCAAAAAAATGAAAAATGTCAATAACTCATAGTAAACGAGGGTTTTGGGCCTCGAAAAATCCGTAACCAGCTAAAGGGTGGATACAGCTGCTTCCGTCTCGTTTTTCTCTTCGATTTGAGAGGTCACGGGCCTGAAACGGACTTACGGATCAAAAGTTATGGCTGTTTTACTGAAACCCTTTTCTTCACACAAGATTTCTAGACAAAACGCAGTGCTATCTTTAACCAAAACGCAGTGACACCAAAACGCAGTGACACCAAAACGCAGTGACACCAAAACGCAGTGACACCAAAACGCAGTGACACCAAAACGCAGTGACACCAAAACGCAGTGACGTCTTGATTTGGGCAGAGTTTCTCCTAGTCAAAACGCAATATAGGTCTTCAAAACGCAACCAAGATCAAAACGCAACCTATTATCAAAACGCAACTTATGATCAAAACGCAATGAGATGTCAAATCGTACTTTTCCTTAAAATCGGGATCTTGTTTTTTTTTCTTCACCAAAACGCAACCAAGAACATAATACGAAAAAAATCAAGATCAACCATTTAAGCACGATTTCAACCCAAATAAGCTTTAAACACTTATATCTAAGATAGTAGATGAATATTAACCACTTAATAACACGTTTTTCGTTGTGATTCTTCCGATTTGAACCAAAACGCAGCCAAGAAAAAAGAAAAAAATAAGCCACGAAAATTTATCCTTTTTAACCACAAGAATCAACCACGAATCCACGTAGGCTCTGATGCCAATTGTAGGAACCCGATTTACACTTTCACTTCATATTACGAACCACGAATCGAACCAAGAAAAGAGATAAAGAAAGATTGAGTTAAGCACAATAATTCGGGTTTGATTTTTTTCTTCAAAATTACACGGATTTTGATCTTGTTTAACCACAAGAATCAACCACGAATCCACACGTAGCTCTGATGCCAATTGTTAGATCCCGTTAACACTTCACTTCATATATTTAAACACGAAATCGGAACTAGAAAAGAGATGAGGAGAGTTGTTTAGAGAGAGAAAGAGGAGAGAGAAAATGAGAGAGAAAGTGAAAGAATTATTAGATTATTTGAACAACTGAACAACTTCTTTTTTCTAAAGAAGGAATAAGATTATTACCCACGACTCATAATTGTGACGCGCGAGATATTTAACTATGGACCGGGCTCGGGTTGTGCTTGGGATTAAACCGAAAACATATACAATATTGGATTAACTTCGAGCGTTCCGCGTTATTATCCTATACAAACAATAATAATTTAAAGACCGAAGCTCCATCGTAGAGTGACCGAGCTTCCTTGTTCGACTCAATAAATTGAGGCTAACATATTCACACTGCATTATTATCCTCATACGTGTCTGTTATTATCCTCGTACTCTACCTATTACATCAATTTTGATAAGAGTTGCATATTTACGCAGACCTGTTTTTAAAACAACAAAAGACATATGAATTTTTAGCTTGTAAATCCCTCTCCTCCATCAGTTTCAATTTAATGCCATACGTAGGGTAATCCTCTTTTGGTTTTTCGCTTTTTTTGGAATTCTTGCGGAGGAGGATAGTTGATCAAAAATTTATCTGTGAGTATATTAGGATAATCCATACTAAACTGCTTGGTAATGAATATTGTGGGTATGCCTATTTTTCTTTTTCAAATTGTTTAATTGTGTTCTCGTTTCAAAATTATCCACATTGGAGCCAAACAGCCCCTATATAATTTGAAGCAGGAAGAGTCAAACTGTTTTATTTTCGAAAGAGGTACTAAAGTAGTAGCTTTTCTATGTCCATATCTCCTCCGAGTGACACACAAATAGAAACGCTTTCACAGAAAATCATCATATAAAATTCATAGAAGTCAAAGACAGAGATTTACCCTCTAGGTACCTTAATATATCATTTCACTTCCATACAAGTAGGTATGAATCAATGATAAGAAAACAATAAAGAAAAAGAAGATAGAAGAAGAAAAGAAATAAGAGAGAAAGGAGAATGGTGGATTACTTGCAAATTGAGAAAAACCTTACAAATATGAGACCAAAACCTATCCACACTAGTTACTAAGGATTAAGCATACGATTACTTATGCCCGTTTACACTTCTAGACTATTACTACTTAAGTAGATAAAGTCCCCGAGATTGAATTATATTTAGGCTAACAATTCTCCCCCTAAGCTTGGTTTCTGAGATGATTCATAAGACCTTTAATGTTAAATTCAATTTTTGATGCTAATATCTATCCCCCGAAGTAGGTCTTGAGATGTCTTGTCGTTGAGTTCTTTGGCATTTTGTCTTTTTCTTGGTTAGGCTTGTTCTTCATGCTGTGTGATCTTTGATCTTGAGCCGTTGTCATTGGTCTTTCCACTTCGTCTTTACGTCGGATCTTTAAATCTTTATCCTTCAGTCTGATCATCTTTGACCACCTTGCGATCTTGTGTAACGACAACATGCTCATACTTTGCATATCTTGATAGCTCTTTAATAATCTCACTTGGATGGAACCTTGATATCTTAGGAGATCTTGTTTATTAGAGTTTGCAAGATGTTCTTTGTCTTTAATACTTGAGCTTTCTTGATTCTTGGAATATTGATGTTATAGTATGTCTTTGTAGTTGAGTTATGGCATGTGGTAATTGAATCCAGACATTCAAACTGGAAATATGGATCTCCATCTCCAATCTATATGAATACATGATTTAATTCAGTTAGAATTAAGTGTCGTGGACGAATATTGGCTTTGTAATTCGTCGGATTTGGTTTAGGATTATACATCCGGTTCCGTTAGGGACATTTTACAGTATAAAATATTATAAATATGATCAGGGTAGATCAAAGAATTTTCTATATAGGGTTTCCAGCTCAAAATGCTTAAAGATCTTCTACACAGATGTATTAGATTTACCATGCTTGGCTTGTTCTCATTACCGGAACGTCTCAAAGAAGACATCACGGCAAGTAGTGAAATCAGATAGTTACTTTCTTTTTTTTAAGTAGTCAATTCATTTCACTGGAACAAGTTTGATTCACATAGAATCGTACATCGTTTCTTTCCAGTTGCACAAGTTTTGATTCATATAGAATCGAAGCAAGTCACCTACCAAGAGCTTGGTTAATTTAGCTCAAGCTAGTTTTCCATCTTATTGTGGAATACCTTTAGTATCCTCGGATTGTTCTGCAAAATAAAATAGGATAATGCGTAGGTCTCTTGTTAACTCGCTTGGAAACTTATTAATGTCTCAACAAGTGTTTGTATGGAATGTGTCCTATGAGATTTATTTTATTGGATCTCTTGGCATATAGGACTCGGATTAGTGCGTTTTGGTTTTAGTAATCGGAGGCTGGGAGCAGAATCGCCCCTATTCATATATTAACTAACTCGGAGTGAGAAAGTCAATGAAGACATGTGTATCTTCCAGTGACATATAATGGAGACAAGTTTCTATTGAGAGAAACCTAAAATGGGCTGTAGGAGGGGTTGTGTTTGCATCATTAGGTCATGATGTCGTCTTTCATAATATCCGAATTCATTTTTGTTGAAAAATGTTTGAATTATGTATTTGACCGGTCCTTTTGATAAGTGTAGGTGGGACTTCTTGGGTTTTTCTACCTTTATCATACATTTCTTTTCATCTTCAACCCCTTCAAATGCTTACAAAGGACGTCATTTACTAACACAGTGGTTGTGAATTGTTCCAGTGTTGCTCAATTCTTAATTGGCTTTTATTCTTTTATACTTCTTAATCTCCAAAATCTTACCTCAAGGACTTGCTATTTCTAACATGGAGTGTCCTTAGCGTTAGATCACTATGGGTTTTTTTGGTTGGATTATAGGACTAATACATAACCAAAACACCTTTGACTTCAAAATCGTCGTGAATTTAAGATGTTGTTGGGTTATGAGATCGTAAACCATAAAACCTTTTTGAAGAGTTAATCAAGCACTTTGAGTCGATTAGATCATTTATTATTTTCAAGATCACATTTTAATTACATTGCACCCCTTATTTTAAATACCAATTCACTTAGTTTTTGAAATACCTTGTTATTAAAATTTGTCATGAAAATTCTGTGGGAAAAACTTTTATTCTTAGCATGAATTATATGGAACATTAACTTGCTCCCCCTCGATTTTACATATGTTTGACACAAAAAACAATGGTACCAAGTTGTAAAATGAATATAAAATTAAGGGTTAGCATTGTTGAGCACACAATTTCAAAAGATTATGAATTGTCATTGAATAATTCTTGAAAAAAAATTGTGCTCAATCACTTAATCATCTTATAACATACAATCTATTTAGTAGTCATTATTATTGCAGAGTTGTTATTAGATTAAATGTTTTGAATACCCAAAGCATTTAAGAAGAGTATCCAACATTATTAAAACATTGTTTTTCAAAAAACTCCCCTTCAAACATTGACTCATTTTGAAAATGACACCAAATGTAGAAGAATTATCTTGTAAAACTTGATAAGGGTTGAAGTGTTGAACGCACAATTTTGAAAGATTATGAATTGTCATTGAGGAATTCTTGAAAAATTATGTTCAACATTTTGAAAAAACCAATTGTTGAAGACATTCTCTTCTATCTTTTAGGATAAGCGGCACTGAAAAGTCACTTTCCTTTGTCTTAGTCGGGTACGAGTTGCAATCTGAGAGCAATTACAATTCATAGGAAAAATAGAAATGGACATGTTTTGAAAAGCATTTGAACTCCTGTTCGAAACTTCTATTTACATGCACGTGTCGATATTAATCAAAAAAAACATTTTCTAGGGTACGTTAATAATATAAAAAATAAAATATGTTATTGATCTAAGAGTCAATGTCGAGAAGATTCCTTTTTGTGAAACATTTTCTAATTTTTTGATTTGTATTTTCTTTTTGAAAATTTTATATTTTGTATTTAGTTTTTTATTTTGTTTTATAATTTTTGTATTTTGCTTTTTCTCAATAATATGTACAAGTCGTTGTTGATTGTTATCACGCAGATTGTTGTTAGAAACATCACAGTTCTGCTGGATTCAACAATCTCATGCAATTAGTCTGACAAGATACTGGAAAACCTATCTTCGGGTAAGGCTTTAGTTACACATATAGATTTTAATTGGCTGATTCAGTTCTGAAAAAGTTCCAATTCAATTATACGTTTTCAACACTGTTCCTTGAGGTTGAAATGATTACCGAGTATGGATGTGCTTTGGTACGGGAGTGCTGCACGGGGTTGCATGTGGATTTGCTATGGCTGACTGAGAGTCGACATTACAACGGGTATTTGTTATAGTTGAAGCCATATCCTTAAGTTGTGTCCTCTTCAAATTTCTTGAGCACAAACTGCAGATAACGCCACGTACTCAGCCTCTGCTGATGACATTGCAATACAGTCTTGCTTCTTTGACATCCAGCTGACTAACTTACCACCGAGGAACTGTATTCCTCCAGACGTGCTTTTGCGAGTATCAATGCATCCGGCATGGTCTGCATTTGAAAAAGCTGTTAGTTCAAAGCCAGAATCCTTCGGATACCAGAGTCCCATGTTAATGGTACCCCTTAAGTATTGAAAGATCCTTTTAACCTCTTTGAGGTGTTTTTCAGTCGGTCTTGCTTGATATCTTGCACAATTTCATACAGCTTGCCACTATGTCTGGTTCTACTTGATGTCAGGATTACATGAGTGACCCAATTTTACTATGGTAGTCAGTTTGGTCTATGGGTTCACCACTCAAGTCTGCATTAAATTTAGGTTTCGTAGCCATTGGTGTATCAATGCTTTGTCCTTTTTCCATACTATGTTTTTTAAGTATCTATAAAGTGTACTTGGCCTGATTGATAAAGATACCGTATGGGGATTGGTGGATTTGAAGTCCTAAAAAGAACTCTTTTCCCCCCATTAAGGGCACTTTCTCAATTTCTACTGTGTATTAATTTTTCAAATCGTTTAGAAAATTTAGGGTTTGTAGACCCAAAAATGATGTCATTGATATGCGAAAAATCACGTATCCTTTTTAAATCAAAAATGACCCTTAAATGATTAAATTGTGCAAATTATGCTTGTATATTGCTTGTTTTGTCATTTGTGATGTGTAGGTACGGATATTGCAAAAATCACAAGAAAACAGTCAAAACCGGGCAAACACGAACACGGGAACGAAAGAGGGCCAAGAGCCGGGGAGTTTCTAAAGCAAAAGGTTCTACCCAAAGTCACCCTTGGTCAACTCTTGGTCAAACCACAATCGACAAAACCCTTTTAAAAAACACCAAATGAGCCTTAATGTTTAATAATCTCAACATAAGACCATAAAAATATCACTAACACCGTTAGTCCTTTGTTAATAAAAGACTAACGGTTGTTATCTTTTAAAATCTATAAACACTTTTAAACCATTTCCAAGCCCAAACAAACACCGGCCCAATCCTTTCTTATATAAAACATAGCCCAAGTCAAACTCACACCCCCGGGTCAAACAACAAATAAGAAAAGAAAATAGGGCGGGAAAGGAAGCTACTATTCATCATCTCTTTCGTTTTACCCTACATCAAAAACAAAGGGTAAAATTCAATTAATGACGTGGAACAAAGATTCGAGTACCAAGCTTACAACTCAGCATCAATATGTCATCAAAGCCCTATGATTGGCTCTCTGACAACAAGAATGACACGCGGACAACAAACAAACACATAAGAAAAGGGAAATTTGCATTGGATTCAGTGTTAAAGAAACACACCCACTCCAAATAAGTGGGATTGCCAGCTTGGCAATCCATGTGCTCATATTCTAATCCAACGGACACAATTGAGGATCCAATGATTAAAAGAATTCGAGGGCCAAGATTAAGACCAAGGGAAGCGTGTAACAGACCTAGAAGCTTCTCCTCCTCCTATAAAATGAAGGCCATCCTCACTCACAAAAGGAACTATCTAGGAGTAGAATATTGAAGTATGATATGAGTAGGAATTTAGCTTATTGAATTTTTTTGTTTCAAACTATTTTTGCTTATAGATTTCTACTTATTATAACCTCATTTAAGTTGTATTCAGTTTCATATTAGTATTATAAAGTTCATTTTTATTATTAATGAATTGATCCTTCAATGTTTTCTTTAACTAAAATCTGTTTGATTAAGCTCTTATTTGTTCACATAAGCTCATAAGTTCTATAATCTACTCTAAGCTAGTTACTAACTAGATTAAGCTCATAAAAGCTTACAGAGCAATATTCAAAACAAATCCACCTTCAAAAGTTACACTCAGCTTGTTATTGAAGGGGAGTCAATAATGGAAGGACTTCCAGGTCCATTCGAGATTATCACTGATAGCGGGTGCTTGTTGATAGGCTCAATCTGAGTCATTTTATATGATTATTTGTGCAGAGGCTTATGTAAGTTCTCAATTTACTTTATATAGCTTTAATATTGCAAATTAGCTTAATACTGCTTATTGCTTGCTTATTGCTGTTTAATCTAGCTTATTGTTGCTTATTATAGTGTTAAATGTTTTTTATGTCTAATTGTTAGCTTAGAACTTGATCTGCTTGTTATTTCTCTAAAATAGTTAAAAAACCAAAAATAGTAGCATAATTAGTTAGCTTATTAATTCTGCTTATTTTATTGGTTGAAATCTGCTTATTTGAAGTCTTGTTTTTAGTGTTCACTTTCTGGTGTTAGTTACAATTTGTGCTTTAAATCTAAGATTTATAAACTTGAAATGGCATTAAGCACTTTAAAGGGGTGTTTGGGTCAAGGGTTAAAATGGGTTAAATTGGGTCAAAACCTGCCTTTTGCTTTTCAGTCAATTTTGATTAGGTTAAATTGTTTAAAATTCAGTTGCGTTTATGGTTTTAAGTGCTTAAAATCAATATCATGATTCAAGTGTTGGATGTGTGAATATGTCATAGTTTTGACAGATTATGGTAATCTTATTGATTGATTTGTGATTTGGGTGATTAAATGCTAGTTTTGTGTGTGTTTGTGTCTTGAATCAAGTTATAAGCCAAGACCTTAGGCCTGCATTTTTTGATTTGTGTTTTGCCATTCCTGTCAAAATTTTTGCAAAGTGTGATAAATAGAAGAAACAGCTTTTTGATTTGCTTATTTTGGTTTATCCTGTAATTCAAACTGCTTTTTGATTCATGATTATTGTTAGATCTTTTCAGTGGTATAACTCATTAAGCTATAAGATTCCATCTTTGAGCTTATTTATAAGCTCAAAAGTGCCCCCCTTGCTGTTTGCCTACTGTTTGTGTCATTTTGCTTAATGGGCTTATTTAGGGCTTATCTGTTTATTTCTTTTGCTTATTTAGGTTTAGCATAGATATTTGGTTTGTTTAAGTCCTGTTTAGCTTATTTACTTTAGGTTAAGCTTATTGAGCTTAATTAGCATTCTAGCTTATTAAACATTAATCTTTATAGCTTTTTTAAGTATTCTGTCTCATTTGCTTTCTATAGCATTAAACTTCTTTTGCTTATTTTTGTTTGTTCATAGCTTATTAGGACTAGCTATTTGCTATTATAAAGCACACTTGCTTTGCACTTTGCTTATTTTACTTATCGAATTTAGGCCTAGCAGTCTTAAGTTGCTAACTAGCAGTATTAACTTAAAAGTTAGTACTGCTGAGCTCATAAGCTCATTCTAGGCTTATTGGGTTGCTTATTTTTGTTCTTTGTTGCTTATTTAGTGTAGCTTATTATCTAATTTAGCTTATTTCTCTATTTGGTTTGCTTATTTGAGCTTAAAAATGCCAATAGTTAGCATTTTAGTGGTTTAGTATAGTTTGGGCTAATGTGTTCTTTCTTAGCTTATTTGTGTCTTTATTTTCGTGGCTTTATAAAAAAGGTGTGTCTTTGCAAAGTTGCTTATTTTTAAGTATTTTAAAAAAGTTATAAACAATTGGGACTTTGCATAAACATTTGGGGGGTGGGGGATAGCCCCGGTTGGAGCAAGGCTCGAACCCGGGCCTCAACCCAACACCCAAACGTTTTACACACACACTCCACTACCACTCGCCCTTGTGTCTTTTTCGGTATAAGTTTGCAAATTTTTTTATTTATACACATTTTAGGCCTTTTAGCTTATTAGGCGTTTTTAGCTTATTTAACAGCTTATTTGATCTTGATGTGTTACCCAAGTTATTTTCTTAGATTCCTTACTATTCAAGACTCACTTTTCATGATTTTTTCAGAATTTTTATAAATAGTTTAGTATTTTTAAACATTTAATTTCATTAAAATCGTTTTTAATTCATAAAAAATTATAAAAAAGCAAAAAAAAATACAATTCTTTTTTAGAAAATTTTCTTTTAACACTTAGAACCTAGGAAAATTAGATTTGCTTTCGTAGGGTTAAAATTGCAAAATTTTGTTTTTTAAAGAACGGGATTGAATCTCGTTCACGTTTTTAGTGTTTTCAAGCCCTAATCACCTTCGTTTTTAGTCTAGTTTTCTTTGTCCTAGCTTTTTAGTTAATTAAGACTTATAAAAACCAAAAAGATCAATTTAAGACTTAATTTTGATAATTTAGGGTTTTTAGGTCCCGTTTAGGATTCCCGTTTTGCGTTTTTAGTTAAAATTTGTCTTTTCTTAAGTGTTTTTAAGTTTTCGCCTTAATTTTCTCGTAGTTTTAGAAAACCAATCTAAATCTTGTTCCATTCAAGCATAGATATCAAAACGACTCTCGGCTTTCAATTGCATTCCTCATTGGGGAAACGACCCGGGAATCATACTCACAGATTACTACAATTGAGATTTTTTGACTCTTACCCTATATTTATATATTTATTTATATTTATATATATTTTAAAGGTGTGATCAATCTTTGTCAGATTCTCTCTTTCACTCGTGTGTATAATAAATTATAACATATTTGGGAAACGGAAAATCATACTAATTACCTATCATAGCATATAAATTACCATAGGCTTGGTAAAGGATCAAACCTCCATCGCTAGGTGCAAGTATTATTCATTACTATCTAAGAGGTCTTTTTAAAGGGTTATGGAGTGTAGGTGTAAGATAACATGTAATGGAAACAGAAACGGATGTGATACATTTGGGTGGTGACTTTGGGTGAATTTGGAGTGGAAGGGTTAGCTAATTATTTACACGAATACACTTTGGTTTAGTTGCTAAGCCAAGACTCGAACGAAGATCTACAAACTCCACACAACTCTACATCAATCTCTTTCTTTTTTTTTTCTTTTTTTTAATAACATAATACATCACATGGGGTTTATAATACGTACCCCTACACTTGAGCTTTTGTATGCTCGATATTTACAATCTAACTAATGAC
>BQNB010204308.1:0-10700 GCA_026074375.1 Tanacetum coccineum | reverse complement strand
AGCCACAAGTTACTCATATAAGTTTTAGAAGAATCTTGCTCAGCACATAAACTTATATTTAACTCTATCACTTCTTGTTCTTCACCTTATTAAAATTCTAAGCAATAGAATTCGTGAAAGCTTAGCCTATAATTGAGGAACTAGCTAGGGCTCAACACGCCCGATCGAGTCAAAAATTATTCTCATTCTACCAACTAGGAAAGTCGAAACTGTGACAAAACTTTTATTGTATTTTTGAAAATTTTTAATTTTTTAATTTTTTTGGTATTTTTGCAAAGATTTAGCGGTAAAAACGGGATTACATGATAACAACGGCTGCAGGCAAAATCCATAATCGAAGATCCCCCCATACTAGAACTAAACATCGTCCTCGATGTTTTGAAAGGGGCACCTACGTAAATCTAAGGCCGTTTATTAAGTGTGCCAAAAGATAAAACGTTAGTCGATTAGATTTGGATACTGGATTCCTAAAATGAAGCTGAGGATGTGAAACTCTTGTGGATAAAAGACAAAACTGAGAGCACGAGAGTCTTCATAATCAGGGCAATCCTGGATAATTAACAACACAAACACGAAACACGGGTAATGGAAGAGGCGAGCCTACACAACAAGAAAACACTTATTTATTTCTACACAATACTACGATAAGCATGAGGTGCCTCCCACGAAGCGCTTGTTTAAGGTCGCTATACTTGACCTGTCAGTTGAATTTATTAGATTATAGGGAATGTTTGGAGATCCGTGACTACCAATTGTAGTACGTCCCCTTCAAAGTAGTGCTTCAAACGATGACCATTCACTTTGAAATTTGGCCCAGAGTTTTGGGATAGCTTGATGGTGCCGTACGGGAAAACTTGTGTGATAGTGAAAGGTCCTGACCAGCGGGTTTTAAGCTTTCTTTAGAAAATCTTTAATCTAGAGTTAAAGAGGAGCACTCGATCACCGACGTTGAAAACGTGGTTCTTGATCTTAGAGTCGTGAATCCTCTTTGTTTTTTCTTTATAGATCAAAGAGTTCTCATAAGCTTCATCACGGAGCTCATTAAGTTCATTTGGTTCATTCCAATCTGGGGCAATCAGGATTGGAGCTTCGGTTAGATTCTTTTTGAGAGTGTTAAATGCTTCAATACACTCTTTGGAGAAATAAAACGGAGTCTCTTTTTCAAGCAAATGGGTCATGGGACGGGCTATTTTTGAGAAATTCTGGATGAATCTTCTATAAAACCCGGCATGCCCAAGAAAACTACGGACACCTTTTACAGTAGTCGGGTGAGGAAGCTTGGTGATAACGTCAGTCTTAGCTCGATCAACCTCAATTCCCGACTTGGAGATTTTATGTCCAAGAACAATGCCTTCCTTAACCATGAAATGGCTGCTAGACAGAGTACTATTACTCCAAGGACCTTAGATTTTGATAATGATTTTCCAAATGGGTAACGGCATGTAAGAGAAGAACTTCCAAAAACCGAAAAGATCATCCATAAACACTTCCATCCGTTTTTCGATCATAGATGAGGAAGATTGCCATCATACACTCTGGAATTGTACCTGGTGCAATTGGCAGAGGCCAAAGGCATGCGGCGGTAGCAAAGGTTCCGTATGGGCAAGTAAATGTGGTCTTTTTCCTGACATTTGGGTCGATCGGGTATTTGAAAATAACCCAGAAACCCATCAAGAAAACAATAGTATTTGTATTCCCGCAAGAGCCCCTCGAGCATTTGGCACTGTCATTAATGGTAGTGGAAAATGGTCTTTTGGGTGGCTTCATTTAATTTTCGGTAGTCAATGCATACCCCGCCATCCATATTATGGTTAAAATAAATAATATTAAATAAAAATATAAAAATTAAAATTTTATTTGTAAAAGTAAAAAAAAATTATTAAAATATTTAATTTAGTAAAAAATTATGTAACCAATCAGTTGGGATCAACAGTCATTTTTGCTCATTTTTCAACTACGGTAAAACCACCTTTCTTTGTACACACAGTGTACCGGGCTAAACCCAGGACATCCGAGATATGTTAATTAATCCAGTTTAAGAAGTTTTTCAACTTCCTTTTTTATACATCGTGGATTTTTGGTTTACCCCGACTCTGATTGTTTGGAACCCGCAGTGTGTAGTCCTCTTCCATTAGAATTTTGTGAGTACAAAATTCCGGGTTAATACCCTTGATATCGGAGAGTTTCCAAGCGATGGCTCGCTTGTGGGACTGCAACACCTTTATGAGAGCGGCTTTCTCCCCGATACTTAAATCTTTAGCAATGATGACTGGTAACTTGTCGTTACCCTCTAAAAATGCATATTCAAGATGGGAAGGTAAGTCCTTGAGCTCAACCTCAGGAGGTTCATCAATTGATGTTTCATCGATTTTGGCTTCACAATTCTTAAGTTCTTTTCTAACCTCAGGAAAATAATTTGCATGGTTGGGAAGCGGTGATAAAGGCTCACTATTCAGGATAGTTTCAAGAAGAAGGTCATTCTCGTGATCACATTCGGCATCACAAAAATCTTGACTTATACGAATATCAGAAAGTTCATCAGCCCCTCCGTTATCCTTCAAGAATGAAATCACTACCCTCGAATGGAGTGAGGGTGGGAGAAGTGGTATCAACAATTGGTTCAAAGTAAGGAGTGGAATTTCCATTTGCTAATACTTCCGAGAATCCTAAAATCTCTTGAGAATATTCCTCACACGCTATATCAATAAAGTCGACCTTGTTAACTGATTCCATGGCATTGTAGGAGAAATTTTTCGTATCACCTACTTGTAAATGTCACGGATTGTCATCAATGTCTTAAGGTCATACTCTTCACCGTGTACATCAATCACGGCTCTTGCCGATCTTAAAAAATGGTCTTCCTAAAATCAACGTGACTCTAAGGGTCGGCATCATAGTAGTCACACCACAAAATCAGCTGGAAAATAGAAGTTTCAACTTTACATAAAACATCCTTCGGCTATGCCAGGTGTGGATGGAGATTGATCGTCGGCTAACTCGAGTACCATCCTAGATTTTTGGTTAGATCTTGGCGATTAAGCTTTCAAGACGGAGAGTGGGGCATTAGATTGATGCTTGACCGAGATTGGCCGGGCTAAGACATTCATCCAACCTGGAAAATCGACAGACGGTATTCAGAAATCTACCTGGTCCTCCTACTTTTCTCGGGAAAGAGACTTAGGATGACTGCGAAGCAATTTTCATTAACCGGTGTTTTGTGGTTAATTCCAAGATCTTGTCTTTGTTGTTCAAAAGCATTCTGAACATGCGGAGCAAACTAGTGATGTGTATAGAGCATCTGCGAAGCTCAAGCTCGAGAATGGAGATTCCGAAAAATTTCCTATGAATTTACAAGAGCTGAAATCGTCCTTATTCGCGGATTTTTCTCCTTGTTCTACCCTAGATGGATAAGGTAAAAGACGTGTATGGTTCTAAAGCATGACCAATTGTTCATCAACTTGGACTATCGGAGGTTGGACGTCTTTGGTAGTTCCGTTAGGAAGCACCGTGTCCTTTGTTACCTCGGTTTCATCAACTTCCACCACCGAGTTGGAATTTAGCGGTCCATCATAGTGAAACACCGCTTCTGGTGGGAGTTTCTTTCATTCACCCTCGGGTTAGCAACGGTGTTGCTAAGGAAGAGAACCCCGAATTTGAAGAAGAAGCTTGGTTTGAATTTACGATTTTGGGTGAGCAAGTCGTTTATGTTGGACATTGGGTTTTGCATATTTTTTTTGGAGCATACCCGGTTCATTTAGCGCTTGACATAGCTCTCCAAATCTCAGGAGTGAGTGTGGATAGTGGACACCCGCGGAGGAGAAGGGAGGCGGGGGGGGGGGGGAGGGGGGGGTGGGCACGTCCAAAGCTTTGCATGGAGCTTCTTCTGTCTATTGTGTGACAAGTGACGTTATAGTGTATGTAGATTTGTTGTGAAGGAGGACCACACAAAGATCCTCGGGTACTGACAGATGATATGAGTCTCTATTACTCACATTTATCGCTTGATTGACGTGCTCTTAAGGGGAGATACCTTCTAGAAACACGATAAACGGGTGGGGGGGGGAATCGTACGATGTATCATGTACACCCTGGTTGTAGCCATTCCCCACAGTTTTTGGTTTTGGTTCCAACGATTCTGATTTTTGGTTTGGTTGTTGTTGCATTGGAGGAAAACCGGGTGGTCTGATTGGTTTCCATCGGTGGCCGGACGTAACCGGTAATTTCCTTGAGTTAAAATTTGCTGCGGGATTTTTTTTTTTTTTTTTTTTTTTTTTTTTTTTTTTTTTTTTTTTTTGTTTTTATTTTTTTTTTTTTTTTTCTTTTTTTTTTTTTTTCTTTTTTTTTTTTTTTTTTTTTTTTTTTTTTGATTTTTTTTTTTTTTTTTTTTTTTTTTTTTTTTTTTTTTTTTTTTTTTTTTTTTTTTTTGTTTTTTTTTTTTTTTTTTTTTTTTTTTTTTTTTTTTTTATTTTTTTTTTTTTTTTTTTTTTTTTTTTTTTTTTTTTATTTTTTTCTTTTTTTTTTTATTTTTTTTTTTTTTTTTTTTTGTTTTTTTTTTTTTTTTTTTTTTTTTTTTTTTTTTTTTTTTTTTTTTTTTTTTTTGTTTTTTTTTTGCCTTGTGAACGTATCATGGATGTATCTCGTAATTATTGCTATCGTAGCCGGACAATTACGATATGAGTGGGCACCACCGCAGGTAACACAACTTTGCCAACCGCTTTTACAGGAGCGGGAGTTGGACTGGAGATGTCTGCTTGTCGAGAAGTAGAGCTCAACCAAAATCTTTCAATTCAGCAGACATCGGGGAGATTACACCGGAGGTGGAAAGCTTCGACTCACTTTAGAAACAATGGCTTTGCTTCGGAAGTGACAACTTTGGACTAGCTTTCGATGATGCTTGACAATCAGCGTGCCTTTTGTCCAAAAAGATACCACCTGCGGCGGGATTCAAAGATGTCTTGATCAATTTACATTTAAGGCGTTGTAAAATGTATCAAGTTGGTTAAGCTCGAGAATCCATGTGTGTGACATGCTCGGAGAAGATCTTTGAATCGATCCCAACCTCACTAAAACGACTCATCCAAATCTTTGTTTGAAATTTGTAATTTTCCTTCCCGAGATTTTGTTCGTTTTAGAAGGAGAAAAAACTGATTTATGAAATTTTAGCAACAAGGTCATCCCATTTTGAATTGATCGAGGGGTCTTTTTCAAGCCAATATCCGGGCTGCCCCTCGAGAGAGAAAGGAAAAAATTATCAACATAATTGATGTGGCGGGACATTAGGATAACTCAAAGAAGAGGTGATTTTATTGAAGTAACGGATGTGGGCATGTGGGTCTCTTTGTTCAGTCCGATAATAAACTGCTTGTTCTGTACAAGAGTTAGCAACCCATGCTTGATCTCAAAATTTGGCTGCTTCAATTTCAGGAACAAACAATTGCTCCATCGTATCCCTCGGTGGGAGCCAGAGCACTTCTGCATAGTTCACTTATCACCATCGTATCTTTGGGAGGTTTCAACAAGAATTCGGAGGAACTATGTTGTTTGTTGTTGTGTTGTAGATGACGATCTTAGAAATAGTGCGCATTGCACTAAAAATAGATGAACACGAAATATTTTTGTCTTTTCAGTTTATTCACAATCTATTTTAACGGACATGAACCTTAAAACTAGTACCACTTGAACCCAAATAGTCTACTTACTTCACGGTAGCTCTCAAAAAGATAAACGCACAGGTGAGCGGAGGAGTAGGAATAGCGCGAAGCTTATTTCTCCTTTCGGGTCGTAGTTCCTTGGAACAACCCTCCTTATACTCACTTTGTAGTTTGTTTAACGTTTCAAGGTGAGCCGTATATCGTAAGAGACACAAATGGTAAGTTTTAAATCTTTTGTTCGAGTTGGGAACCAATAAGTTCACCGGAAGTTATTATGATAATACCTCAATTGAGAATATTATATTTTTTGGTATTTTTTACCAATTTTGTGAATTTTATTTCTTTGTTATGGAAATGTTTTTTATATTTTTGGTTTTTCTTTTGTTTTTGTATGATAATTATACTAGTAAAAGAAAATGAAAAATATTTTTGTATTTTTTTATGTTTTTATAAAGAAAATATTCACAAATGTAAACATAAATTTCCAAACGTAACGAAATTCGTTTCAAGCGCTCCCCGGCAGCGGCGCCAAAATTTGACTCGCGCGAACTTACACCTTATTATATATAAATAAACGTAGACATCTATAAATATAAAACAAGGATCAGGACCCACAAAATCAAGAAACCGGAAGCAGTATAGAGTGTTCCCGGGTCGTTATGTCCCAACGAGGCTAGAATGGAAAATCGAGAGACGATTGATGATTTGTGTTTGAATGTCACAGGGAATGATTGGGCACTAAAACTGATAATCGAAAGCAAAAGCACATAAAAATAGCAAAGAGAATAAGCTGGAGCAAGAATAATAACTAGGAATGACAAAAACACTTTAAAACTTTAAACTAAGGCACAGATAAGCTCAAACAAACTTAAGAAAAATCAAATGAGTTAAACTAACCGAATAAGCAAATACAAAAGCAATTAAGCTAAATTAAACAAGAAAAACACAACAGTACTAACAACAATACTAACAGTTTTAACTACCAGTACTAACTTGGAGTTAGTACTGCTAGGCTAAAGTTAGTACTGTTAGCTTAAGTTAGTACTGTTAGGCTAACAATACACAAAGAAATGGATAAAGTAACAAACAAGCAAAAAACAAAGTTCACCATAACCTTAATAAGCACTTAGTAATTGAATAAGCAACTAGAGAAACTAAGATGATAAATAAGCAAGAAACTAAAAACATGATAAACTGTAGAGATACGTTACAAAGGAAAATAAACTTAAAAATCAAACAGTAAAGGGAAAATGTGATAAATCACTCTAAAAAGCAGGAAACAATCTTTTTAAATAAGCAGAAATAATAAGCTGATAAGAGTAGAATGAACTACCATACAAACAGTTTCTAACAAACAGTATTAACTATAGTTAATACTGCTAGTGCTGAGTTAGAACTGCTACCTTTGAAATCCAAGAAATGAACTAGGCAGTACGAACTTTGAAGTTAGTACTGGTAGCTTAAGTTAGTACTGCCCAAAAGTCAATCTAGCATTATTAATTATAACTAAACAGTTTTTAACAAGTAAACTGAACATACTAAGTAAGAGTAATACAAAACACTTTTTCAAACTAGCAAATAAGCAAAATCAGCACTTAAAACAGTTTCTGGTAAAAATGAAGAACAATAAGAAAAATGAAAAACTTACAACACCTTGCCAAAACAGGGTTAAACAAGAAATCTACAACTCTAGCTTGTAAAAAAACAAGCTAGTGAGATCCATAAGCCCATCCAGAACTGGCTTATCATCCATAACATAAGCTGTGGTATAGTTTAGAGTGATATTTTGCATTTTCTCTTAACTACTTTAACCTTTTATTTTTACTTAATGATAAACAGCTTATAGAGTAAGCTGTGATAGAACTTTAAACAGCAAAACAATATGAAAAATTAAGAAACTTAACACTGGTATTGTAAATAGACTTTAAAAACTTCAAACTTGCATTAAAACTTGAAAGTGTTACAAAACTGAAAGTAAAAGCTGTAAATGACTTAAAATAACTAAGTTATATTAAAAACTAAAACTAGTTTTTTTTCTAAGATGCCTCAAAGGCTTACAAAAGGCTCTATTTATAGCCGAAGTATTGGACTTGTATCTTGTGCTTCTTTGGAGAGATAAAACCAAGTGTGCTAGTTGTGTGAGGTAAGTCTAAAGCAAATCCCAGCCTTTAATTTTATTTGTGCTTCTTTGGAGAGCAATCTCAGCCATTGAAGATACTTGGGAAAGGTGAGGGATTGCCAACATGGCTTTTATACAACTGGGATGGGTTAGTAGGGTGGATGAAATGATTTTGGCTAGGGAGAGAAGTGGTTTTGCAGGGAAGAAAGTATGGGACGACATACCAGTTGTTCCTGGGTTTGTTGGGCGGGAAAAAAGACTTTTTGGGGAGTAGGCAGAAATGGTCCCCTTAAGTTATATAACTTAAATGCAATCTCTACCTTCTTTGCAATTTTAACCCTTGTCTTTCTCTTTTGCAATACAACTTGAGGTTTTGGCAGTTTTGGCCCCTCAAGTTGTATTTTCTTGCTTTGCTGACTTTTGACTTTGCCCTTTTCTACTCCGTGCTTGGAATTGCTTGCTTTTGGCTTTCTTTTTGTCCTTTTCTTGAATATCCGTTTCCTGCACAATACAAATGCAAACATACAAATACAATGTATTTTTGGTACGTTTTTAGTCATTTAGGTTTGCTTAATATGAAAAATGGTATGTGTAATTAAACACATATCAAATAACTTATATTTATAAGCTATATATAATAAGTTATACCGGTAAATGACTTTAGAATGTTAAAATAAGCTTGCAAGGCAATTCGGACTTGTTTTACAAAAGTATTCCATGCAAGGGGTATATATCGTAACTTTCGGAAACTTATAACTAAAAGGACTAAAAATGTCATTTTATCAAAGTATAACTACCGGTCATTATGTAACTTTTCAAAGTGCATAGGTTTACTTGGTAAATCTTTTAACATGAAGGACCAAACTCGTAAAGTGTGCCAAACTCTAAGGAATATTTTGCCACTTTTCATTCTCAATGGTCTAAAATGTAACTTCTTGAAAAAAAATATAAAAACACATTCAAAACCTTACCAGACATAACTTTAATTAACGCTTGTCGTGCTTAACATTTCCAGATATTGAATAAAAGCTTTAAGAACCGATTATAACAATCACAATCTAGGGAGCATCATATTAAGAGATTCAGCTTGGTAATACGTTCTGACTGAGTTGTTGGGTTATTAACGCATTATCAAAATTGCCCTAGCTTCTCAAACGAATACTGACTGACTTACTGGAATTATGATGGCTCGAACGGTATACAATAAATCCAAACACTTCAATCAAACTCATAACTCTTAACACAAGTACTAAGTACAATCTTCTTAGCTTAACATATAACTCAGAGTTGTTGAGACGTTGGTTGTTTTCTATCATTTGCTATATCAACATTTCGCGATTAAGATGTCTGATAATGTCGTCCCTTTCCTAACTTTTTTTGCATTTACCTATCAGTGGAGATTCATAACCTCGCATTAATTTATTTACGATGCTTTATAAACCGGTCGAGGGGAGATACATGCTTGGTACAACTCTTTATATACTCTTTATCTTTATAACAATGAGATAACTTTTCCAAAGACTTAGTGAATTCAAAGCCCATGCAAAAAAAAAACATTCATCTAATCATAAACCCGTGAGGGGGATACCTGCTATAAATTATGAATACAAGTGTTTTCCAAATTACATGTTATCCTCACATATCATTACAATTGCTGTCTAAGTTATCTATCCTACAAGTCGTTAAATTTGACTTCAAGTCGTTAAATTGACTTTGGATATTAATGTGTTAATATTACAAATCCTACAAGTCATAAATTGACTTCATTTTGTTAAATTAACTTTGATGTGAAATGTGTTTAGGTGTCATAAATCCTATACGTCGTTAAATTTGACCTCATTTTTCGTTAAATGACTATAGGAATGTTTAATATGTTTTATATTATGAGCTACCTTCAAGTCGTTAAATTGACTTTGATGGATAATGTGTTAGTGCGATGTGCTTAGACAAGGAACAAGACCAGACAAGACCAATCAGACCAAACAGACCAAACAAGACAATAACGCAGTAATACACTGTTACTATGATAATTGCATTCGTTGCAATCATTACTAATAACGGGTTTAATACCATACTATTTCTATAATAATTTGTTTTTAGAATAAATCACGTATGATTGTATTCAAACTATTTATCAAACCTATGAATTTCACTCAACTCGAAGATTTTTAGATGGTCGTCAGGATCACCTGTCCCATCATAGGTTTTTACGTTAGCAGGCATGCGCCTTTTCTTATCCTCCGAGAAATCGCTAATGCGCCGCGCAAATGCGTCGACCTTTTGGCTCCGCCTTGGACGGGACTTAGCTTCGTCTTGCATGGGGGCGACCAAAGTCTCGTAGTTTTGAGATACGAAATCACTCGGCGCCAGTTCAGTCGCGACCCCTTCCAGTGTGGGGTTGTCAGCGGCTAGGTCGGTCTCCTTGTTGCTTCTTCGCCTGCGGAGTCCGCTGGGTAAAGTTTCCTTGCTTTGTCATTCTAGATTTTGGCAGTGTTCTTAGTGTTGAGTCCCACGGATGGCGCCAATCTGTTGATACAAAAGTTGGACGATCCTTGATTAGGTCCGAATTAGGTATAATACGGAACTGTTAGGCTTCGGTTCCTGTATCAATTAAGTCTTGATGTATGAGACCTGCGCACTAAGAAAACAAAGCACCGTTAGGCTTACCGTGGGATTGTCTCCCACGATTATCCTCCGGCGTGAGAGTAAGTAATCGGTTTAGGTTTTAGTAGAAAGTTAGGGTTATGAGGGCGTACCTTAGATGAGAGCCGAGGTGCTCTCTATATACTCACCAAACCCTAATGGGCTTTTTCCCATTAATTAGGTTAGTATCCGAGAGGCCTCATGATTGCAATGTATTATACTATAGAATATATCATAAAAATATAATCCCGAGAGTAATTAAGAAAGTTACCAAGTTACCTTGATAA
>BQNB010204305.1:0-10700 GCA_026074375.1 Tanacetum coccineum | reverse complement strand
TTGGTTTAGGAATGATGGAACACATTCCATAAATCATATTAAGAACGCCTCTCTTTCTTCTGTCTCAATTCTAGTCCGTGTTCTATTCCGTGTCGTGACAACTTAAATACTTCATCCGAAGTACTTTAAACGCATTTAAGTTGCGAAATGCAAATTAAATTGTCACTCCTCCTAGTCAAATTTTTGTCAAAAACAAAGTCAAAAATCACTGCCTGAGGGCGGCCCCCATATAGGCGGCCCCCTTATATATAAGGGACCGCCAGGAGATATGGGACCGCCATCAGGGAAGACGAAAATATTACCACCAAAACCAAAATTTTCTAAACACAAAAACAAACACCCCCTTACCTGCGGCCATTGACGAACACAACCCCAAATCCACCAAAAACTCAAAGTCAACCATTAAAACTTAAATTGAAGATCAAATCAACATCAATAATCACTCCTAACATCTCAAAGATCATCAATTGTAAGTCATTTCACTTATTTCTTTTCAATTTGAGTCTAGGGTTCATGATGAACACCAAAAATTGAAATTGGGTATTTTTCATTTTTCCTTTAATTTTGTTCAATTAAAACCACTAGGATACAATGTATAACTAATATGCTTCCCGTAGATATAAGATTTGCATACATTGTTAAGGTTTCCCGTAGATATAAGACTCATGCATAATCAGAGTCCTTATTTCATCATAGCACGGCAACCAACTCCTATTATTCAAACATAGTGCTCCGTCCGCACGCGATTACAACTTCTCCTTTCTGGGTTGTTTTGGGTC
The DNA here is from genome assembly GCA_026074375.1 of Tanacetum coccineum. Taxonomy (NCBI): domain Eukaryota; kingdom Viridiplantae; phylum Streptophyta; class Magnoliopsida; order Asterales; family Asteraceae; genus Tanacetum; species Tanacetum coccineum. Next base: position 9,921 of record BQNB010204305.1, on the reverse strand, counting down.
CTTCGAATTTTCAATCAGCATACCTCCCACATCTTCAGACTTAAGGTTTTTCGGTTTTCTTGCCTCAGTCTAAGCCTCCAAAATCTGCTTAGGAAGATCCAAACCAATAGTCATAACTAAGGCTCGAACCCGTAATGGTTTAATTTGCTCTTTCCTGCTCAAAGCGTCATCCACGACATTAGCTTTCCCCAGGTGATAACGAATTTCGTAATCATAATCATTGAGCAATTCTAACCAACGGCGTTGTCTCATGTTCAATTCCTTCTGATCAAGGATGTGTTGTAAACTTTTGTGATCAGTGAACACGGTATATTTTGTCCCGTACAGATAGTGCCTCCAGATCTTCAGAGCGAACACTACCGCGCCTAACTCCAAATCATGAGTGGTATAATTCTTCTTATGAATTTTCAGTTGTCATGATGCATAAGCAATCACCTTTTCTATTTGCATTAGCACAACACCCAACCTTTTGATCGAAGCATCAAAGTAAACGATAAAGTCTTCACTTCCTTTGGGTAAAGCCATAATTGGTGCACTATACAACTTTTGCTTTATCAATTAAAAAGATGCTTCTTCTTTGTCACCCCAATCAAACATGACCTTCTTCTGGGTTAGCTTGGTCATTGGCTTGGCGATCCTTGAGAATCCTTCAATGAATCTTCAGTAATAACCAGCAAGGCCTAAAAATTGATGAATCTCTGTTGTAGTCTTAGGACAGAGGCCGCAATCTGTAATGGGATTCGATCTTGGCCTGGGTTTCCACGTGAATACCCTGACTGTACACAATCATGATTTATTGGGACCAAGGAATGTACTCTGGAATCAAATGTCATTTAGGGAATTTTGGCATACAAATACTCCTTCTTCAGCAACTCCAGATTAACTTGAGATGCTCTTCATGCTCTTGCTTGTTCTTCAAGTATATCAGAATATCGTCAATAAAGACAATTACGAATTTATCCAAATATGGTTTGCACGCCTAATTCATAAGATCCATAAATACAGCAGGTGTGTTAGTCAAACCAAACGACATAACTTAAAATTCATAATGTCCATATCGAGTTCTGAATGCGGTCTTTGGAATGTCTTTTTCCCGAACCCTTAGTTGATGATAACCCGATCTCAGGTCGATCTTCGAGTAGATACTCGATCCTTGAAGTTGATCAAACAAATCATCAATTCTTGGAAGTGGATAATGGTTCTTCACTGTCAGCTTATTCAATTCCAGGTAATCAATGCACATACGGAATAATCTATCCTTCTTCTTGACAAACAAGACCGAAGCTCCCCAAGGTGAGGAACTAGGTCTTATAAAGCCTTTGTCGAAAGCTCTTTTAGTTGATCCAACAATTCTTTCATCTCAGATGGAGCTAATAGATAAGGTGCTCATGCCACTGGTGCAGTACCAGGCATCAAATCGATTTGAAATTCCACTTGGCGGGTTGGTGGAATACACGGTAAGTCCTCAGGAAAAACTTCAGGAAAGTTTTGAACTATTGGTACTTCTTCAAGTCGCTTCTCCTTTGACTTGTCTTCCGCCTTTCTTATGGTAACATGTGCTAAAAAGATAGGACATCCCTTCAGCAAATACTTTTGTGTTTTGGTGCACGAGATGATGTTTAATCGTGACTCGTGCCCGTTGTTGATTCCGTCACCATGAAAAATTAAAATTTAGTCTCTAAAGGGAACACGAATGAGTTTCTCATCATAAACGATTACGGCATGCTATTTAGCTAACCATTCCATATCGATAATGACGTCAAAAACTTACCCATTCTTACGGGCATTAAGTCGATGTTGACTAGATGATTTAGAAAATTCAAAGTACAACCCCGTATAAGTATATTAACCCAAATTATTCTACCGTCAGCTAATTCGACGTCATAACTATGAACTAGTGTAGTTGGGACGATATCAATCAAAAAACTAAATGTAGTAGATACGAAACTCCTATCACACCAGTATCAAATAAAATCGAAGCATAATGGTTATTTAGGAGGAACGTATCCGTGACAACATTAGAGTTTGGGTTTTTCCTGGAAGTGCCCACAACATAAGCTCTTGCTACAGCATTACCATTTCCAGCTCGATTTCCCTGATTTCTGTTCTTCAACTTCAGGCAATTACACCTGAAATGACCCTGAGCTCCATACTCAAAGCAAGTGAGAACTCTTTGATTTGCCCCTTGGGCTCTCTGGTTGTTGGCAGCAGTAGGCTGTCTTTTATAGTCCCGGGCCGAATGACCAATCATCTTGCAGTTGGTGCATTTAGGAGCACACTGTCCATCATGGTGATAGTTACATTTGGGACACAAAGGTTTAGATCCTCCATATGGTTTCTTCTACTCTGGCCTTGCGGTATAAGCCCATGCCACATTGTTCCTCTTGAATGGCTGTTGTTAGTTTTGGTTGTTTCTTGAAGTGTCCTCAAACTTCATTTTATTCTTAGCCTGACGTTCAGCAATAATGAGGATCTTTTTATCCATCAGTTCAGTTGCAAATTCAATTGCCTCCTGCATTGTCTTAGGCTTTGATGCCATTACACTTCCATGAATCATGTCGGGCAAACCACCGACATACTTCTCGATCTCATCCGACTCTTCGGGAAACATCCTATCACATATTAATGCCAGTTTCCAGCTTTTTAATTTCACCCTTTGGGCAATATTTATCCGTCATCATCTTTTTCAAAGTTTTCCATGGCATTACATATGAAACATCATGTCTGACAGTCCTAGCGTGGGAGTTCCACCTCGTCAAGGCATTTCCTTAAAGAGTACAAGTTGCATACTTGACCTGACATGCGACAATGCAGTTGCTGATATGGAAAACAGATTCCATCTTTTCTAACCATTAGGTCAGACCTAAAACTCCTTCAGTGCCTTTGAAATTCATAGGTTGGTACTTTAGGAAATCAGTGTAAGTGCACTCACGGACAGTAGACACTTGTCTTCTTCCGCTAATTCTTAAATCATGGCTGTCATCGCCATTTCTGCTCCTGTCTGCATCACATTCTGCCAATGCAGCATCAACACCCCGGGCAATTAGTGCCCTAAGTTAAGCATCGATGAAAGGTGTGGTGGTGGTTGTTGTGGCTGGTGATGTCCTTGTGGTTCTTTTCTTTGGTGCCATTTTCTTCAAAATTACAAGAAAATACAACACACGTTAGATTTCATAAAATCATAATCGCAACGTGACATATGCATAATAAATAAAATAAGGTCACAACACACAGTGAAATATACAAATGAAGTGAAATCAACAATGACATAAATAAATCAACATCTATACATAACAACATCGATAATCATACATGATAATTCTGATTACAACATGATCAGTACAATGAGATACAAAATGAAAGATACGGTCCTAAGGCAATGCTAGCTGGGGGTCACCCATAATACTTAGCATGCCATACAATGATTGCTAAAAAGTTAAAACAAAAATCCCTATAGCCTACTAGCTGGGAGTAACCCATAAAAACTTAATAGGCTATATAGGATAGCTACAATGATACAAGACTAACAGCTACTGCAGCCTCAGCTGGCTCATCCTGAGGCTCTAGGTCTCTATCCTCTAGTGTCTCAATACGTCCAAGTGATGTCGTCAACTGAGTCTGAAGTGATGAAGTATGAGCCATCAATGTTGCAACATGTGCCTCTAGTGTCCTGACATGTGTCTCTATAGCTGCACTCCTGTCCTCAAAACTAGCCCATTCCCTACGAGCATACGTCGCCTCTCTATTTAAAAGGATAGCTGTGCGGCGGTAATATGGCTTATCTCTGAACAGTGTGTTGACTCGGGCCCTCAGAAAAGCTCGTTCGTCCTGTGCATCTTCGAATCTCACATAAAACTCATCAGTGTCCTGTCTAACAGTAGTAGCAAGCTTTGTCACTCTCTAATTGACCCCCTCCAAGGTGGTCGGGGCTATCTCTAGCATGGCCTCAACTATCTCATCCCAAGTGTCTATAATCCCATAACCCATCTCCCTAACCCTGTCTCGCCTAAGGTCGGCCTCCAGAGTAGGCCCTAGCTGTCTCATAGCACCAGCTGCTGAACTCTCCCCGACCTCGAATCTAGAAGAAGGAGTAGTAAAGCAAGCTCTCTTTCGAGGTGACATCTCAGCCTCGGGAATATCAGTCTTATAGGAAGTAGATAGAAGTTATAAGGGTGGTGATGCAGCTCTCATCCTAATCTCGACTGCTCTATAGCCCAGCGGTGCCTCATTATAAGTAGGACTATCGACAGTAGGTGATGGTAGAGGTAATGGTGAAGATGATATGGGTAGTGATGGTGAGAGAATCTGGGGTAGTGGAGATAACTAGGGTGATAGTAGAGATGGTGGCGGTGATGGTGGTGTAGGTGCAGCAACATGCTCAGCAATGCATGCCTCTATAGATACTGACATAGGTGGATCAAGTCTGACAGTCTTCCGTGCCCTACAAAGACGTGTCTAAGAAAAAAGGACCTTAGTCTGAGGTGATCTAGGTGGTGATGGTGGTGTCGGTGCAGACTCATTAGTTTCAAATGCCTCTATATCCTTAGTTGAGGGAACAGGGTCAACAATAGGTACAGCCGAAGAGTCGGCCAGAGCTAGTTGCTTCTCTTCGTCATCATCCTCATCCTCAGAGGCCTCCTCATCCTCGTCATCAGCCTCATCATCATCATCGTCATCATCAGATGGCTCATCATTACCATCCCCTCCATCGACAGGGTAGTTAGCATGATCCTCCTTGAGGTCTTCCTCCAAATCCTCCTCTGGATAGGAGTCAGCCACATAGCCTAGCGATAAGGCTGTAGGTGAGGCATCAACTGGTAGAGGCTGGTCCTCAATAGGTGCCTCACCATCAGATGGCACTAAGTACTTTAGGTACTTAGGTTCAGGTACATATGGTACATAGACAGGTGAAGGTGGGTGCTCAAGACCGGGCACGTAATCAGGAGATGGTGGGTGCTTAGGTCCGGGCACTAGTCAGGATATGGTAGGGCTACCAGGTGCATGGGGAGTCCATCGTATCTGTATACACCCCAGTAGAATCTCCATGGCTCAGAATCAGTGTAGACAGATGTGTAGGTAACCGCGGATGATGCAGAAGACATGACTGCTGAAACAACAAAATAAACTTATATAAGTATATTATATAAGACCAATATAGTATATACGTAATATGATATAAGCACGTATATAGATCATGAAAGCATCTAGTCTAACCAACTAATGCAACTCAATAGTGTATGTATGTCCCGTGAAAAACTTTTGTATGATGCAATGTTTGTGAAAACGGTTATAGTCCAAGTAAAAACATTTGACCTGGTTCTCTATAACCTTGGCTCCTGATGCCAATCTGTAACACCTCCCAACTAGGGTCGCAACAGAATATGAGTCTGAGAGTGTTACATCATAAATCAATAGCACAAGATATAAGAATGACCTCTAAATGTGTCGTTTAAAAATAATACATTGGATTAAATAAACTTGTTTGTTACAAAAGCCCGAAGCTTAAATTGTTCATCCATGAAAATGTAAAGATTTTAACACATAACAGATATTCCCAAAATGTAATGCACCCAAATCTTTATAGTAATGATTCCAAAATAGTAACCACCAATGTATCCTTGTTTCTCGTACCTTATTGACCTGAGAAAAACATGCTTTAAAACGTCAACATAAAGTTGGTGAATTCACAGGTTTAAGTAATGTATAAAGTAGGAACGCAAGATTTCCAAATATATGATAAGCAATGATTACAATATCACAAAAGTAATTATGAAATGCGCTAAGCTCATGACATTGAAGCCACAACATATATGTATGCAATTTAATGCAAATAATGTTTCCATGTAGATGTTCCACCCGCAACATCTAAATTGTTCTGAAATGGTATACATTCATCGTTTCGGTACCTCTGAAACTGGTGATCGCTATTCAACCGAAAGGAGATGTCAATCCCAAATAGATCTATTCATAACATTTGCGCTTACAATCTAGTAATTAACAGTTCATAATTCATGGGCATAGTGGGTTATAGCTACTTAGGCAAACTCGTAATTTGATTTAAAGTGTACTTGCGTCCAGTTGTAAAACAATGCATGTTTCTCACTTCAAAATTGTAAATCATTGTAATTGTATAAAATTCGGGGCTATGAACTCACCTTTAGTGAATAGTTTGATTATCTAAATCAAATAAGTAAATCATCTCGAGAAATCCGAATGCAACCTAATTAATTATAGGCCGTGTGAGTAAAATCTATTTTATATAAATACAACATCACGAGTTATATAGTTACACCACCACTTAATAGTTCTTGTTTAATTTAAAATGTTGAAATAATAATTAAATCGTACCTTGTTAAATAAAGGTATATGTATTTGTATCCGTAAAGAAAATATCAAAATATTTACATGTACAGAATCTTGATGAGATAAACTATCAAAATATTACATATATAATAATTATAATTCTTTTTCGCTTGTTCTTTACATGTACGAAATCATGACGAGATAAACTATCAAAATATTACATTTATAATATTTATAAAATCTGTTATGAACAGTAATAGTCGGTTAGGATTTATAAAACCACTTTTTATAAATTTATTTATTAAAATCGTATAAAATTCGTATAACATGTACTATTTTATAAAAATGATTCCATTATTTTATAAAATCAAATTCTAACAAAAATTATAAAAACAGTGGGTTTTTATATGTTTTATAAATCTTTGTATAAATCTATTTCTTGTGAAATTTTATACAACTGCCCTTTTTCCATAATTTATACATAGTCTTACTTATTTTGGTTTTAATTTGTTGTTCATAGTGATTGTCCATAATAAAGTGTCCTCATGATATTTGTACATAAATTTTGTAAATAAAACTTTCAACACAAATTAATTTATAAACTAAACATAAAGTAAACCCTAGACCTCAACCCAAATTCAAAACCCTAAATGAAACCCTAACTTTTTTCTTGCTTACAACCCTTGTTAAACCACAACCCAAGCTTCCAAATCAATCCCAAACACCTTAGATATGCTTACTAATAATGTTAGAACACTTTTAACTTTGTAGAATTTGAAGCTATATGAAACCCTAATTTGTGAAAGTAAACCGTGCGTATGGAGAGTTTTTGAGAGAGTTTTGTGCCTTGAAAAGTTTCTAGTGAATGTTATGTGTGTTAAATGAATCTAGGACTTGCTTTATATGGAAAGTGGTAATGCTTATAACAACCTTAAACATAAACCATGAGTTGTAGTGGTTTGGAGTACAAGAGCAAAGAGCTCTCCTCCTCCCTATGCCCATACATGGCTAACAATGGTGGGAGGGTACTAGTGACAAGCCAATTACTAGAAGTATGTATTTTAGAGTACATCTTGTAAGTTATAACTAAAAAGGTGGGACTTAGTGGGGATTAACTTGATTTATTTATGTGCTCAAGCTTATATCCGGCCATATGACTTATTTAGTAAGGAAATGAGTTAATTTTTGGGTATTGGGTGTAATAGTGGGTATTGGTTTGAGTATAGATGGGTATTGGTGCTTCTGGGTATGCCTGAATCTGTTTTATTGTGAAATGTAAACGCTTTAATTAACCAATAAAAATAAAATATGAAAAGTCATTAATTATACTCGTAATAATTATATAACACTTGCTTGACGTAAACTTTAAATTGTTTGGTGTCCGTTTACGTTGAATGTTGATTTTAATTTACGCGATTTAAAATGGGTACGATAATAATTAAAAGTAAACGGTAAACTTTCTAAAAATAAATAATGGTAATTAATTAAGTCGGGGGAAAATGGAATGAACCTAAATAAAACAGGATTGTCAAATGTCTACATTAAACAGCCCAAAGCAGGTTTACAAATATATCCGGAACTTCAAGCAGGAAGGAGACGAGACTTTATACCAAGCCTGGGAACGGTATAATGACCTACTATATAAATGCCTCACTCATGACATCAATAAAGCCCATAGGGAAGTTAAACATTATTAAATAATGGGTCTTTGGTATAATGCAAGCATTCGCTTGGACTCAGAAGGGGCAATTCTCTGGCATGACATTGCTTCAAGCATTATTATACAGGCGATTTCAGGGTCTATGGTGCACCACTCCCAAAAGTAAACACTATTGGGACATCCTGAGAGAAATATAAGAGTATTAGTAATTGAAAGGGTGTATGATTGTATTGTAAGAAAATTAGATAACCTAGGCTGAGACATAAAGAAGCTTAAGGAAAGTGATTGGGCTGTATTCAAGTTGGATTGTTATCAAAAAAATATGGGACAGAGCTACCTATATTCCCGCGCTCACTCTCAGACTTCCCTTCAATTGAAAGAATTAAAGAGGGGGATCGAAAAATAGGGTAAATAATGGAAAGTCTCTTTGGCTCGGACCTTCACTTTCAGTATTCACTTGCCGTGCGAAAAAGATATGTGTAGGCCACCTGGGATACTACACACGCATTGATAATCGACCGTCATTTTGGAGAAAAGTGGCCAAGCTTGGAGGAGCTTAGGAACAAACACCTGGAGGAATCAACACGAAGAAGAGCCGAGATGGAAGAATGGGTGAAGAAACTCCAGGAGAATGACGAGATTATACTCGAAACAAGAGTTCTCTAAAAAAATTTAGAGACCCAAATTGAGCAGCTAACAAAGGAGTTTCACACAAAAGCTGCCAATGAAATAAACAATTCATATTTAAAACAATGCACCTCTCCTCGACTCGCGCGCTCTCCGCTACACCGTACATCCTTAAGACACTCATGATAACGTGACAACATGAGGTTTCCTCTTGGACATATTTTACACAAATTGTTCAAGTAATCTGTTCTTGTCTTTAATAGCTTGCCATGTCAATTCCTACCAAAAGAGCCGAACCCTAGAAAATTTATACTCTTTCCATTTTGCACTAATGGAAGTTTAAATTTTTTATAGCTATGGATGCGCTTAGTGTATGTCTATAAATAAGTCCTTGTTTTGAACACCTAAACTGGCTCATACAAAGAAGACTGAATGTAGTTGAAATTGGCAGATACGATAAAAAGAATCCTCCTACGGAATTAGTTGAGAAGTCCGTGTCAAGATCGCAAGTTTTTATTTCCTATCTATGACTTTGTGGTTTATGGAATGACTTAAACACACGTAATGAACTATGATTTTGGGAGCCATTTTCATAGCGGACATTCTGCCAAAATAGATGTCTTTATTAAGTAATCTTCCTTAGGATTTTATCATCTTAAGAGGTGAAAGAGTGTTACCTTCTATATGAAACAAAAAGATTTATTTCAACTCGCACACTCTCCAACCCACTCACTAAGGAGATTTATATGATAAACTCAACCTCTAATAATGAGTATACCTTTCATACTTCATCAGATGCATCATCTAGGGCTAAGAAAACCGACGACTTGCATAATGAGAATAATTATTGTAATCAGGAGCAAGGACGAAGTTACAAGAAGCCGAGAAAACTTAAATTTGATATAAACCTCCCTAACACACACTTTTGTAAACCGGTTAAATAAATTCTGAAGGGAGAACTCAAATTTTGGCCGACATGTGACCCAACATAAAATAGTGTAATGGAGGTCATGAGATTTATGGAATGGATGAAGAATGAGTTATAAAAAATGGTACTGTTACCATGATGATGAAATGAAAAGATTAAATGGGGGAGGTTTATCATTTCTTGAGTTCCTATTAGTAAAATACGAAGAAACCCAAGAGAGTGGAATTCAAGGTTTCCTCGACTTGTTTTTATGTGGTAGTAAGGTTCTATCTGGGCGTAACCACATTGGTTACGCCATAACAAATATTATTACGGCGTAATGTCCTAAATTAGTTACGCCATAACCTTCTTATTCAAATTTTCAAAATTTTTAAAACCACATGTATACGGCGTAACCAATCCT
>BQNB010204304.1:0-10700 GCA_026074375.1 Tanacetum coccineum | reverse complement strand
ACGGTAAAATAATAAAACGCGACTAATAAGTAAATAAACTAAATTTTACTCCTAAAAATGTAAACTAAATTTCTAAACCTAAGATAGGACAAAAGAAAATTTTAGAAAAAGAAAAACATTTTTTTTGATTATTTTTGAAATTATTATGAATTAAAAACTAGTTTAATCTAATTAAATCTAAAAAATAGCAAATTAAGTACTAAAAATTTAGAAAAATGAATTTTAAGCTTAGAAAAGTCTAAAATATTATAAAAGTAAAGAAAACTATTTTTAACTATTTTTATTATTAAAATCCTATTTTTAAAATTTAAAATAAAAGCTCAAAAATGAAATTTAAGATCTAAAAAGTGTAAAAATAATTTTACTGGATGTAAACCCTAAGCTATTTTTTATAAAACTAAAAATTATTTTTTTGTATTTTTCTGAAACTTTTTTCTATTTTTTATTGATTTTATAAGATTTTAACTTTCGAAAAATTATAAAAAATAAAATTTAAGTTGGAAAAATCTAAAAAATTCAGGGAAAATCTTAAACACTAGCAGGAATATAAGAAAAATAAGAAAAACCAAAATGCTTAACGAATAAGCCCTAAAATAAGCTTATTAGGCTACGGCTTATTATAAAAAAAAGGAAATGAAATCGAGTATAAGTATTTAATTGTGTGTTATACGAATGGATGAGCTAATGTAGCAAACTGGTTAAGGCATGAGTGTTGTGTGTGGGAGGTCGTGGGTTCGAGTGTGGGTAACCCCTTTTTGTTATTTTTTTATTTTTTTTGATTTTTAAGAAAAACTAAATACTAGGAATTAATAAGGAGACTAAAATAAGCTACTTTAACAAAAGAGACTTAAGCTGAAACTAAGTAATAAGCTCAAAAACAGCTTATTAATAAGCTGTTACAGTGAAAAGGGTTTTGGGCTTATTCTCGCTTAAAAGCTTGTAACAAGCTCATTTTAAGCTCAAATCTAAAAAGGAAAAGTGTTCTAAAAAGCTTATGATGTGCTTAATCTAAAAATGAAAAGAAATAAAAGCTGGAAACACCTTAAAGCAACTGAAAATGATAATGAAAATGCTAAACTTAGCAAGGACACTTAAAGGTACAAAATCCAATTAAGCTAAAAAGCTCAATAAGCCAATTTGGACCTTAAGCTTTTGTAAACTACTTAACTTATATATAAGCTAAGATACTAAATCATAAAATCCTAAACTATAAGCTAGAAAACTTGAACTAAAAGCTAAATGCTTAAACCTACTGTTTTTGGCTTTTTTTTTTGAATTTTTATGACTTTGACAGCTAAATTAAGCTAGGTAAATAAGCTAGAAAATGCAAATTAAGATTAAATCTATAATAAGCTATAACTAATCTAACTCCTACTTGAATCTAAGCACCTAAAACCTACTTATACTTAACTAAAAACTAGGCTAATAGTGACAGCAGTACTAACTTTAAGTTAGTACTGGTGCACTTTGCACAAGTGCAACTCAATTAGTGCAGGTTTCCTAAGGGAAATCCTGCACTTAGACACACTCAAATAGAGTGTATAAACAAAATGCAAGCAAGATCTAAGCCTTGGAGGGCTTAGATCAAAAATTGCACAAGTGAAATTCAAAGGAAAATTCCCCTGGTGCTGGCATACTTAATATAAGCTCAAATTCTTTAAATTTTCAAATCTAATTTATAAAAACTCATTTCCTATTGTTTTAAACTAAATTCAAAACTGTCTAAAAAGGTTTGCACAAAAATTTTGACTTTAGAAGGTCAAACTAGCTTATGCCAAACACTCCTTTACTACTTTGACAGAATTGATTAAGCTACTAATTTTGAAACCTAACAAACAAAGCTATGAAACCAGATAACTAGGAGCTTTTAACAACTGATTTAAGCAAAATTACACTACTGAATTGAGCTATTATGCAAGATCTAAGAATCTATTCTAATATTTTTGGCTTTTTATGAGTTTTATGACAAATTTATGAAAAACAAAGATCTAAACTATCAAAAGCAAAAACAGATGAACATCTAAGATTATTAAGCTAAACTAAACACAAATAAGTACTAATAAGCAAAGAGAATAAGCAAATAAGCAAAAATAAGCATATAAGCTATAACTAAGTAGTTTAAACTGAAATTAGAGAAGAAGGAAAAGAGAAACTTACTTGAACCTTTAGCTAAACAAAAGGTCTCAATTAAGAGCAGCTACAAGCTCCCTAGCTTATTAATAAGCTAGGGTATAAGTCCTTGGGATCTCTTCCAAGTTAAGATCCCCTTCCAAAAGCTCAATTCCAATGCATTCCATAGTAAATGTAAGTTAGACTGGTTTAAGGTTTAGAAAGGATTAATTCTGAGTTGATTAAGCTCTATTTCAGCTTATAGACTGAAAGAGCTTATTAAGAGCTTTTTAAGAAATTTTGGCTTAATATCAAATAAGAGCTTATGATTTATAGAGACTTTGAGAGATTAAAACAACTGAATTCATTAATAAAAAGTTTGCTTACAATGCTTTAAAAGGAAAATTACAATATTAAAAACAACATTAAGCTAGAAATTAAATTAAGCTACAACTAAATTAAAAACTACTACGTGTGTGTGTGTGCCTAGATAGTGTGTGTGTGAGAGGTGAGGACTATTTATAGCCATTTGGTGAAGCTTCCAGACCCTCTTGCCTTGCTCTCCAATCTTTTAATCTCAGCCAATCATTTCTTCAATCATTTGAGGGCTATTGTAAGGCGTTGGATTATTTGTGTGCACCTCAGGATTGCCAAGCTGTCATTCCTTGATGTGACAGCTTGTGCTTCCTTTGTGAGTGAGTTTAGTGCATAACCCACATATATTTGTACTTTCACCATTGATACGTGGCTTTGAGCTTGAGAGAAGTTAAGAGGTGCTTTGATTTGACCTATTTGACCCTGCCATTTCATTGTTCTTCACTTGAATTGACTTAAGCACCCTTTAATTGTGAAAAGCCCTCTAATTTTGACCCATGGTGAAACAAAGAAGATGGTGAATAGTAAAATGGGTTTGGCGCCCTTTCTTTCTTTTTATAACTGAAAGAGGGTAAATCGGTTTGAAGTTTGGGGAATTGGCAATTTGAGTCCTTGTGTTTGGATCCTTCTTTTTCTAGTTATAAACTAGTTTCAGTAATTGCCAAACTGGCCCTTGTGGTTTATTTAAAAAGAGAATGGGCTAGGGCTTATGAATCCGGGTCAGGTTTTTTAGGGTTTAGAAGGCCCATTCAGCTTTTTAGGGCCCAATAAGAGGTGAGGGGTTATTTTTGGACATTTATAAAACTTGAGGGACTGGAATTGGATTATTGTGAGGTTTTGTCTTGTAGTGGATTACTGCTGTTGACCATGTTGACTGGAGCTTGACTTTTCTGGCTTTGGCTTTGATTCTTTGGCTTCTTTTTTTACTCTTCTGATTCTCGTGTCCGTGCTTGCTTGTTTTTGACTGTTTTCTTGTGATTTTTGATATATTCGTACCTGCACACACAAAACACAAATACAAGCATAATTTTGCCATTTTGGTCTGTTTTGGGTTTAATTGGGTTATTTTAGGTATAAACGGATATGTGTATTCTACACTTATCAGATGTCCTCTGAAAGATTAGCCATAGTGATTACTTGTGATATGATTAAGTTGATCGATCAATGATTAGTGATTGTATGTTAAAAGTGATGATTGTTTGTTGGATTAGGTGATATGTTGTTTGATTGTGATTTGGTTTGGTTGAATTAATGTTAACTTAATGTTGATAATGAAACTTAGGCAAAAAGCAGTGAAGTTTTGTCAAAAGGCAATGAAGAATATTGAGATTTGATCAAAACGCAATGAAGTTTTGTCAAAACGCAGTGAAGAGTTGTCAAAACGCAATGAAGAATCTTGAGATTTGATCAAAACGCAATGAAATCTTGAGACTTGATCAAAACGCAATGGAGTCTTGAGACTTGATCAAAACGCAATGGAGTCTTGAGACTTGATCAAAACGCAACCAATTAAAAAATTGGGCAGAGTCACCCCTAGTCAAAACGCAACGAAAGTCTTCAAAACGCAACCTGCAGTCAAAACGCAATGACCAAAACGCAACCTCTAGGTCAAAACGCAATGGTCAAAACGCAACCTCTAATAAGACAAAACGCAGTACAATAGTACTATACAAAACGACAAAACGCAATGTACTTTCTTCACCAAAACGCAACCAAGAATGTCTCAGAAGGTCAAAACGCAACGAAGAAAATACGAACTTTTTCACCTAAAAACACCTAAAAATCACCCTTTTGAATGTTTTCACTTGGTTTCTTTTGCACAACTTGGTCCTAGAAGGTTATAACAACTATAACAACACTAACTTTAACATCACAAACATGAGAATCAAAGAGTGTCAAGAATAAGACCATAAACCTTCAAAAACTAAACTTTTGATCTAAACTAACCAAGGAAACGCACACACAATCTAGCTAATCATCCCATGTGCTCTGATACCAATTGTAGTATATTGGATATCATAACACAAGCAAGAGATGATGGGTTGGCTACTTAATCTTAGAGAGAGAAAGTGATATTTCTAGAGAGAGAAAATGCAAGACAAAGTATTATCATAAAATGAACAACCAACCCCTTCCCATGGCTAGGAAGGGGTTTATATACATGAGTGTTTATGCCCCAATGGGCTTGAGTATGGGCTTACAAGTGGGCTAAAGGCCCGGCCCAATACTATTCGTCATACGCTTACAATTTAGACAACGAGCTATGCTATTCTAGATTATACACGGGGTGACCGAGTCTTTTTCATAATCCTAACATGTTCAATCGAGGTACATATACGCATTTTATTTATCCCTTCCTAAACCAGACATCATTATAAATTGGTTTATGGTATTAAATTTTGAGAACTATATTACAACATGATGTTTAATATATCCAATTAAAGTCAAATCTTTCATGTTACATGATGTTTAATATATTCTCTAAAATCTTTACATCTATTTATTTATTAAGCGTTGGCATTTTTATAGATCATATGTTTCACTTGGGACCATTAATCATTTCACCTTTTATAAATTTAACCATACATGAACACCAATATCATCAAGGTGAGCCTACTTTAAAAGTAGTTGGCATGTGAACATCAGTACGTGTAAACTGAATTGTCTAGAAAGAGAGCATTTTCAATATCTTTACAGTTGTGACTAGAGGTGGTAAATTGGGCAGGGTGGGTGACCAAAGTTGTCGTGGTTTGAGGGTTGGCTCAAGATGTGTTTTGGTAATTACAAACCACTCAATTTCATTCATTCTCGTGTATGTTTTAGGTCTGTTTACAAAACAGTTCCAGACTATGAACCTTGTCGTCCGTTACAAAGATCTCTAATAGAATGATTCTATTTAGCTGGAGACTACACAAAACAAAAGTATTTGGCTTCAATGGAGGGTGTCATTCTATCAGGAAAGTTATGCGCCCAAGCTATTGTATAGGTAGGTAATCTTGAAGCACCTAAAGCAACTTACAATGCATTGCTGGCATATGAGAATCATTTACCAAACGCAATTTGTATTTGCTTCCTTTTTTATTAAGGAATTGTGTGTGAGATATATAGTTTATATACTAGATGAATGTATGTATGTTCTCACATCATCTTATGCATCATGTTATGTTACAACACAGGATTCTGAGTTGCTTGCGGCCGCGGGGGAAGTGGTTGCTGAGGCGAGTCTTGTTTAATTGTTTAGTGAAAATAAGAACATGTGGCTCTTACCACATGAAAACATATGATTTAACTTTTTTTTGTGGGGGTCGACTGCAGTTGTAGACTTAACGTGGAGGATGAGCTCTTACAAGTTTAACAGAAGCTATACAAATAAATACCACCCATACCCCAAATCAAGATTCCAAGTCACACTGCACTCACTTGATTCTCAACCATCAAATAAACATGTATACTATGCCGAAGATAGGTATATGTGTTTTTGTTTATATTAAGTTAATGTATATCTGTTTATGGTTTCAAGGATAGAGGCAGGGAAAGGAGCCGCGATAGATAGGCTAAAGATAGAGATAAGGAGAAGAGCGGTGATGTAGAGGCTAAAGATAGAGAAAAAGAAAGGGAAATCAAAGAACCTCAACGCGAAAACAGGTACTTTTTACGTTCATCATATCATGTTCATTTTCTCATTCCATGTGTTAGATTTTTAAGCTTGTATAAAGTGCATTTTGGCATTACTCATTGACATTAGTGGGAATTCAACAGAACAACAAATACTCCCAAACCGTCTTAAAGTTTTAAAGAAACCATCACATTCTGTTAAAAATCCAATAGTTACACGCTTAAACTAAAAATAAAACCCCACAAAACGAACCCGCCTGTCGGGAGGGTTATGCAACTAGTATGTATGTATATATATATATATATATATATATATATATTTTTATATTTATATTATTATTATATATATAGATATATGTATAGAGTAAGGATCAAATGAGAAGAATAACTAAAATGAGAATGATGAGAAGATACCATAACCACACATTTTAGATGCATCTACAAAAATGAATGCATCTTCCCTTAAACTTCTCCCTCCTATTTGAAATGTGGCTAGAAATCCTTCTTATTCTTCTTATTTTAGTTTTTCTTCTCACTATATATATATATATATATATATATATATATAGGAGCTTTATTTTCAGAACCAATTTAAATCCGAGAACTCCTCTAAACCAATCATAATTTTTTAAATATTAAAGATTTTTATTTAATCCAAAGGGTATATTAGTAAAATACAACTTTTTATATTGTTTTTTATTTTTTTAAATAAATCCCCTTTTTTAACCCTTTAATTTTCAAAAAAAATAATTATTTTTTTTTACTTTTTCAAAAATTATTTTAATTTTTGAAATTAAATTTTTTTTTTTCACTTTACATGTTTGGAAAAAGACAGTTGCATATATGTTTTTTCATGAAAGATATAAATGTACATTTGTTTTTAGTTTACAATTGTTTAATTTTTTTATTAACAAATCGATATTTCTCAACATATACCTAACTCTTATTCTTTTTTAGGCTTGAGACGCAAATAAAAAAACATAAACTTTTATAAAAAAACAAGATTCATATAGTTAGATGGTACATTTTGTTTAATTACAAATACAAAAAACATATATGCAATAATAAGATCTCTTCAAAATCCGCAATATATCTTCATGTATCTATGTTTTCATCCACTTCTAGATCTTCAATGGTATCATCATCCTCATCAATCTGATACAATGATATTCAAATATAAACAAAATTTAGTTATCACAACTAGCATTGTCTATACAAACAAATGATATAAATATATTTTTTTACTACAAACTACTAGCAAACGCATATGCACAATCTAAACACATATGCACAATTTAAACACATAGGCACAACTCTTTTCTTGATTTTCTCTATCACACTTTTTTAAAATCAATATGCCACACCTACTTCATGATTTTATACAAACTATAAAACACATATGCACCATTCTATTAATAGTTTATTAATCTTGAAACACATATGCACACACTTGTATGGATTTTAAATCAATAAGAAAACACATATATGCATACTACTTTTCTTGATTGTATATGAAGCATAAAACACATATGCACACACTTTTAATTTATTTTTTACCAGTCATAAACACGTATGCACCATTCCTTAAAACACAAATGCACGCCCTTTGAAACACACAGAAACATTTATAACACATATGTGCACTTATATGCAAATTTATCATATAATCTTTGTACACCTAAGATACTTTTTGATAACAAATACTATATACAATTAGAATAAATTAAATCCATGATAGAAACATGATAACATTGATTATCCCTAAAAAATCATAATATATAAAGGAAAATCTACCATTTTTTAAAGGCATAAATGTATTAGTTAAACAACAATAAAACCAAACACATCTAAGTATGGGCCAAAAAGGATAAATTACAAAGATTACTAACCAACCTAACATGAAACCAGAATTAGTGAACAACTTCATATGTTACATAAAAACATATCGACCAAAGAACAAACCACCACATTTCATGTAGGAGATAATGTGTTATGAGATTTCCTTAAAATACAAAAGCATCAACATTCATTAAATATATAAATGAAACGTGGATATACATTGACATATAAAAAGATGTTGCTAAATGTTAATATTCTTCAGACGTTTCTTCAAGCACTTTTGAGACACAATTTAACAAAACAAAACAAGCATTAGTAGCAAGATTGAAACAACCAGTTTGCCTAGCAAATAACAAACAAACACAAACACTTTTGCCCAAATAGCATAAAACAAGAATCAATAATATCTAAATGACCATAATAAGCCATATGAAATCAGAAGCAAACTTTTAAACCACATTTAAAAACCTACGACCAACAACAACAATAATTCTAATGCCTAAAATTCAAAATCATTAATGTTGCCTAAAATATAAAACAAACTAGAAACCAATGTTTTAAAAACCGGGTTGAACCGGGAACCGGTCGAAGGACCGGTCCAGATGTAAGCGGTTTTTTAGGAGTTTCGTAACCGGATTAAACCGGCGGGTTTCTTATGACCCGGTTATAAAAACCCGGCTGGGTCAATGTCTTGCATATCTTATTTTCAAATTTTAATAATCAAGATCACTTCATTTTGTTCCCAATAAACTGACGTCGCAAGCCTATTCATTTTTTCAACCCCAGCCATACCCTTTCATTTTCCCTAACCAAACCCCATTCACTTTCTTTCACAATATCACAATTTCACAATCTCATTTTCCACCATTTAAACTACAATCCGTATGAGTGAGGTAATGTTTGTACTTTTCCTATTTACTTAGCATTAATTTATTTCCATTAATTTTGTTTCATTAATTTTGTTACTTAGGGAGTAATCGATGATGTTGGACGAAGTAGTTATGTAAAAACATAGTTTTAACTTTTATGTTTAATTGCAATGTTGAAGTGATCATCCATGAGATGATGAATGGATCTAGCTTTTATAGGACTAAAATTCAATAAGTGCTTTGTCAGTTGTAAGTACTAATCTATGACTTGTAAGGGAATGGTGTGGTAGGTAACCGAAATACATGCTTATTTTTAGATTGATGGTTCAGTTGCTTTGTTAATTATTTAAAATGAGCTTGTTTCGTTGTAATTTTTGATAGGTTTATCTATTAGGATATGAAATGACAATATAGGTTTGGTATGTTTTCTGTTTGGATATGATGCTACTAGGAATGCTCAAGTGATTAAATAAAACACAAATTGATGTATGTAGGACATAGATTGTTAAGAACCGGTTTAACCCGGCTGTTAAACCGGTGACCCGGTGAACCGGTGACTTGGCCGGGTCGATTAAAAACCGGGTTTTAAAACATTGCTAGAAACACAATTCGAAATTTTTTAGTTCTTTCTCTCTCTTCTTTCTCTTACTAAAAATATTGATCACTAACATTCTTAGATCTTGTTTCAAGTGATCTCATCTTATCTTCTTCATCTCATCTTTCCTCTCTATCAAGTGCAAGAGAAGAACACTCGTATTCGCCAAGAAACGAAGTGTTGATTAGTGATCTCTCCTCTCTTCTTCTAAGTTCCAAATCTCTATTGTATTTATCTTGTGTATTTGTGTGATTCGGATATTGTGTAGATCCGATTGTGTAGATCTTGTGAGTGTGTATATCTTGTGAAGTGGTAGATTGGTTCTAGCTAAGATTAGGACTCGACATTTAGCTTAGTGTCGGAAAATAACGTAAGCGACGTGTAAACGGTTTTCTCCGCCTAAAGGGAGCTTGTTGACATAGTAAAATCTCGAGTAGGATACTCTGGGAGTGGAGTCGGGCAAAGAGGAGCTTCGTAGCAGTACCACTATAAAATCTTGGCGTCTTGGTTTGATTGTTCCTTTCCATATCTCTTTACTTATTATTGCTATTGTTATTTAGGCATAGTTTAGATAGTAATTGTTTGTTCATATTGTTGGTTGATTAAACATACAACTCGAATCTAAACATTTTTGAAAGCAAACTTTTAAAACGAAAAAGAACCTGTAAACTATTCAACCCCCATTTTAGTTTCCACAGTTTTTATAAGTTTTAACATAATTAAATTATTACAAGTCCACTAATTTAATTATTACAACATCTTATGTATATTTTATGTCCTCTAATTTATGTCCATCAATTTATGTCCAAAAAAAGTCCAAATAAATTGTCCATAACAATTATTCATTTATAGATCTATATAAATAAATTGTAACAATTAATTATGTAAATTAACTAATACTTGTAATATGTCAAATAAAATATGTTCTTGCATTCCAACATATTCTTAACACTTTTTCATCATGAATATGTATTTCTTGATTATGTATAAACTTGTTTTGTTTTATAAACTTTATAAAATAATTAGTAGATGGTGATTAAACAATATAACAATTATGTATGAATACAAATGAAGTAATTATGAAAGTGTAGGGATTATGATGGACCTTATGTGAGTGAATGAAGATGTGAACACAAATCAAAACCCTAATTTCTTCAACCCAAAAATCTTATTAGAAAACCCTAATTCTTTTTCTTGTAAACCCTTGATTTTATGAAACGCTAGCTTTGAAATACCCTTGATATATCTTAGATATCAAATCTAAACACCCTTGTATGCTTGTGATACGCCCAAACACA
>BQNB010204302.1:0-10700 GCA_026074375.1 Tanacetum coccineum | reverse complement strand
TGTTTTTATTTCCACAATTCTCTCTTTCTGTTTTTGAACTACATCTCTCATTTCTTTTTGCTTACAATTCTCTCTGTCTATTTTTTATTTTTCTCTTAATTCTTTTAAGCTCACTTTTTCTCTCTATCTGTTTTTGCTTTCTCTCAAGTCTCACAGAATTAATTATAACATCAGTAGGAATTATACATACCAGTAGTAAGTTAGGTCAACAACACTAACTTGAATTGCATCATTAGTTGCTGTTTCAAGCATCATTTGTGCAAACTCTGCTAAATATTAACACAATTTTCCTCCCCTCAATCAATACTTCAGAGGTTAAGCATTCCAATACATGAATCAAATATTGAAATTTGCCAACATCAAATGCTTTTGTGAGCAAATCTGCAACATTTTGATCTGTGTGAATCTTGATCATCTGAATAAGCTTATTCTCATTTGAATCTCTGATGAAGTGATGTCTAATCTCAATGTGCTTAGTCTTTGAGTGAAACACTGGATTCTTAACTATACAGATGGTGCTTTTCATTGTCAATGAAAATCTTGGTATTCATGAAGTTGTAACCATAATCCAGCATTTGATTTTGAATCTAGAGTACTTGTCCACAACAACTAGCAGCAGCTACATATTCTGCTTCAGTAGTAGAGTTGGCAACTATAGTTTGCTTTTTTGCATTGCCATGAAATCAATCTGCTTCCAAGAAATTAACAGCCTCTTGTTGTTGATTTTCTATCTAAACTTGCACCAGCATAGTCACTGTCAATATAAGCTTCCAAGTCAAATGGTGAGTCCTTAGGATACCAAAAGCCCAATTTAGGTTGACCTTTTAAGTATCTAAAGATTCTTTTATAACAACCCGCAATTTTAATCAATGTAAATATCCATCTATTAAATTAGATGCAATGTAATATCCATCTATTATATATACCACCTTTTTATAGGGAAATTTTTGCTTTATCTCATTATGCAACGTAACTTGCATCTCTAAAGTAAACGAGCTCACACAACCTCTACCAATGCCATCTCTATCTATTTTTACATCATGTAAAAATCCTAATATGTAAAGTCTATATCTTAATATAATTTTACCAAGTACATTATCTATTTAACGTACTTTTCAAAACGTTATTTCAAAAACAAGCATTAAACGTAAACGTTTATATCAAAACCCTAATTATATGTAATGTATACATATAAAATGAATGTACAAGCCTTTAAAGAATGTGTAAAAGTATCAATACACAACATTTGAATATCTTTTCCCTCCTAAATCAAGTTACAACTTTCTAAAGCTCAATGTACAAGTCAATAATACAAGAAAGTTAAATTAAGTCATTTTACCTCCTAAATCACTTTGGTTTCTTACTACCACTTTAGTACAAGGTACAAGCACTTAATGCATGACTTTTAAACCTTAAACCTAAGCTCTAATCTCAGTCCTAACACTAATCCTAAACCTTAATCTATCCTAAACCCAAACCCAAACTCAATCTAAAAGTCCAAAACCCTAAATCGAGCCCTAAACCAACCCATGACCCATTTTGCTCCATTTTGACCTATTTTTAAACCCAAACAACCAACCAAGCACCACTATGACTCACCAAGCAGCCACCAAAGTAGCTTACAAGCACCTCTATTCTTTTCCTTGGCCACCAAGCTTGCTACATCACCTCCTTGTCTCCTTCCTTAGCCGTGGCCTCTAAACACCCCTTCAACACCTTCTACCTTGCTTAGCTACTATCATAGCCTCCCATACTCATCACTAGGCATCCTTAGTCATCATACTACAGATCCTAACCCTTAATCCCCAAGAAAACTTGGGGACCAAAGGTGTTTTCACCCTAGAAATAGCCGAATTCCACACCCCTTTCAAACCACACATCAAAAACTTATATACTCATCAATGGAGTTCTAACTCAGACCAAGAAGGATCAATAGAAGTCTCTAAGCTCAAAAGTGGAATTTCAAGAATCATGAAAAACAAAGCCTTGAAGGCGTTACTAGGGTACGAACCCGGAAAACCTATTTTGACCATTTTAGCTAAAAGTAAGCCTAATATCTTGCTTTTCAATAAGTTATTCTGTATTAAAATGTTCATAATACTCTAATATCATTTATTGAACTATTGTTTGAAAGCTTTGATTCCTCTAACCCATGTGTTTTCGATCTAAAACCCTAAAAATGGACGGTCGTTTTCTATGATTATGATTGTTGTATCCATGAAGTAATACCCCAGATTAGCTTCCGCTACTATATTGTAAAAATGGGTGTGTTACAATAACCTGAAAATATCATTTGGAATCTTAAAATAACCTTGCATGGCTTTTTGGACTTGTTTTGCAAAAGTTTCCATGCATAGGGGTATATATCGTAACTTTCTGAAATTTATAACTAAAGGGGCTAAAAATGTCATTATTTCAAAGTTATAACTATAAGGACCTATTTTGCCAAGTTTCAAAGTTAAAGGTTTAAATTATATATACTTTATATATAAAGGACTAAACTTGTAAAAGTTTATAAACCAGGGGTATATATTGCCAATTTTGCAAACTTATAAAATATTATATTTTTATATTAATTATAAAAATATATATAAATTATTCTAGCTTTTGAAGAAACTTAAAACTATAATGTATCACATTACTAGGGAGCTTCATGTAAGGGGTTTCATTTGGGTATACGTTTTGACGAGTTTGCTGGATTTACGATTTAAAGTGTCCTGGCTCCTCAAACGTTTACTACATGACCTCTGAATTATGATGGCCCGAACAGTGATACAATATTTCCATAATAAATCCAATCAAAGTGATATTTCATTATGACATAAAACATATCCAATCAAACTAAGACTTGACATATTACCCAGGTTGTGTGACGAAGCCGTTACTTTCATTTCATATACCTTTGCTATCAATCAGATTTCCCTATACTGTTAAGGTGAGTTCATAGCCTCACTTTTAAATCTCTTGAATGTTTTCATAAACCCGTGAGGGGGATACATGCTATAAACTATGAATACAAGTGTTTTCTAAATATATGCTATCATATTATTGCTTGTGATCTAAGTCACTTTATGCCAAAAGACCCCCATTATCATGGACCATTAAGCACTTGCGAGTGAATGCGAATATTGTAGATAGATCTATCGGGATTGACGAATCCCGTTTGTGCTAGCCGGATAGGTAACCAAACGCACTATATTTGAATTTTATAGGTATATGGCAATTACCTACACCGGGGGCCATTATCTCTCTCTATATATATATCACAGCAATTTGGGTATATATATATACACCAGTTAGTTTATGTGCCATGAGCTTAGATACAATAATGAACACTGTTAATACTGTTTTATATAATTATTGTACTCATTGCAATTATCACTTATGATGACTTGTATTCAAACTATTTATTATAAACCTATGAATTCACTCAACCATTGTGTTGACTCTTTTAAGCATGTCTATCTCAGGAATTTGAGCAGCTGATGGCACGGAATGGCAAGGACTTGAAGAATGGCTAAATGTTATCATTCACACTTTTTGATAGATTTTGGGACCTCCTTTTGTAAAACTCTGATTAATAAATGAATGATAACTAAATTTTTCCAAAACGTCTCTTTTGGGTCATTTTCTATGATTATGACTGTTGTACTATGAAGTAATACCCCAGATTAGCTTCTGCTACTATATTTGTCAAAATAGGGGTGTTACATATCTGACTCATGACAAGCACCAAGACTTATTTAATGCGTTGTTAAATTCAATACTTCTTGATGATGTTGTTGCACGTGGTCAAGCAGATCCAGACAAAGTTCTAATAAAAAGAGATCGTGATAATGAAGACCCTTCAGCTGGACCAAACCATGGTAAGAAGACCAAGAGAAGTAGAACCAGTCGGAGCCATCAATGAAATCATCTACTTCTAGGTAAATCTCATGCCAAAACCTCTAAATCTGGAAAATTTGTGACTGCAGAAGAACCAGTTTTTGGGATGTCCTCTGATGACATTGAACAAACTGTTGATGATGTGGCTAATGATGCTAATCAACCACCTGATAACTCAACTCAGAATAAGGACAAAGATCCGTAGAAAGATTGGTTCAAACAATCTTCAAGGCCTCCTATACCTGATCAGGAATGGAACAAGCGTCAAGTTGTAGTTGATCAACCTGAACAACCTTGGTTCAAAAAAATGGTGTCTGCTACAAAGGATCCGCTCACATTTGATGAACTGATGGCTACTCCAATTGATTTCTCCAAGTATGCCATGAATCGACTCAAGATAGACAATCTTACTCAAGCACACTTAGTAAGACCAGTTTACAAGTTGTTGAAAGGCACATACACAAGCAACATTGAACTTGAGTACAATCTGGAAGAGTGCTTCAAAGCATTGACAGACAAACTTGATTGGAATAATCCAGAAGGAGATCGTTATCCCTTTGACATGACCAAACCTCTTCCCTTGAAAGGTCATCCAGGTCGTATAACCGTTGCTGTAGAATATTTCTTCAACAACGATTTGGAATTCCTAAAATCATCAGATCCGGAAAAGAGGTACATTACATCTATCACGAAGACAAAATCAACTCGGTATGAGATCGTGGGAATTGAAGACATGGTCCCTATGCTTTGGAGTACTACCAAAGTAGGGTATAAAAAAAATGCTAAAAAGGGGATCAAGCACTAGGGTGACAAGCGTCTACTTTGGTATAGATCTCAGCTCAACAAATTCTCCAAGCACAAAGTCTACTCTACTCTGAAGATTCTCAGTGTGGTCGGTGTGAAAGTTAAGAAACTTCATGGTTATGGTCACTAGGAAGAGATTGTGGTGAGAAGAGCTGATCGTCAGCTATATAAGTTTAAAGAAGGTGACTTTGTTGATCTACACTTGAACGTCATTGAAGACATGCTTCTTCTTGTTGTTCAACACAAGTTATTCCAGCTTGACAGAAGTGATATTGTTGACCTTATTATGACCCGTCGTATATTCACAAGAAGTCTCATTAAAAGACGAGTCAAGGATCTTCAACTTGGTGTAGAGAGTTACCAAAAGAAACTTAATATCACCAAACCTCGGAAGACCTTTCCTGGCATCGAATTCAAAAAAATCTACACACCATCATTTAATCCACCAGGGGTAATCTATAAAGACCTGAACAAACAAAAAAGAGTAATGCGGGCTGATGAGCTGTACAAGTTCTCGGACGGGACACTCAAGATTGTTCATGATGAGATTCATCACAGAGTACTCAATTTTTGCTTGGGATACAACAAAGAGATGTCTAAGAGAAAGTGGTCAACTACATATAAGAGGAGATCGAAGCTTATGGTCGAACTCATTGACAAGCAGATGCGGGAAAGGCAGATCATTAGGAATCTTGAAAGATTGGTTGGTGCACCAAAACTCGAGATGGACTATCGACTGATGACACGTACTGAATGATCGTCAGGTCCAATCTCAAATCTTATCTTTTTAATAATGTGAATATGTAGTATAGACTTGTAAAATAGGCTAATATAGTATTTGAGTACGAATTTTCAAGAATTTTCAATAAATTCAAATTTTTTCAAGTTAACGTACTCAACACTATATAATACCCTCATAAATTGAGAGGGAGCATTATGAAATGTTCCTAATAAGGCTTGATTAATAATCAGAACATTTTTCTCCTCAAACAGTTTTTAAACATATTTGAATTAATTGATATCCAAAATATCAAGAGATTTGACATTTTTGATAAGAGGAGAAAATGTTATTAAAATATATGGCTAACATATGTGATCTTTAATGACTCAAGTGTGAGCTTCACCCTTCATTTGCTAAACGTTTTTTAATATCGACGCATGTGTTGAGGGGGAGCACTTATGAAAAAGCAAAAACAATCGAGGTACAAATGTTTTGACTTATGTCTTGATTGAATTTTTAATGGTTTTAAGGCAATGAGAACAGTACCCAAAGACCGACCATGTAATTAATTGGAGTTATAAGGTGGTTAAGGTTAGGTATTCATTCCCATGATCCAGCCAGAACCCGAGGGATCTACCCAGGGATATTCTATTAGATAGAATAGAAGTCCTTAGGTATGATACAAAAGGAGTAAAAGTGAGAAAAGAGAATAATGCAGACTGAGACAGAGCTAGCACTGGAATAAACCCAATAAGGTGTTAGTGATGAAGTCTTGGTAAGCATTGAAGGGGTTGAAGAATGAAAAAGAAATGTAAAGATAAAGGGTGAAAAGAATGAAGCCCTCCTTACACTTAGGCAGAAACCGGGTCAATACATATGCTATCAGAAACACAAAGTTGTTGTCTGGTATTGAAGATAGTCATCATAGACCCAGTGATGCAATGCGCAACCCTCCCTAGCCACTCAAGGTCTCTCAAAAGTCTCTTGTTTCATTTCTCACGGAGATAAACACATTTATATCGACTTTCTCACTTCGAGTTAGTTGATAATGAAAAGGTGGCAGTCTGCTCCAGCCTCCGATTACTAAAACCAAAGTGCACTATCGAGTCTAGAGCCATAAAAAGAGATCATCCAAAAATCTCATTAGGACACTAATTCAAAATATACTTGTTAAATCACACACTGTGAAAACAAGAAATGTCTTAAGAGTCTTACGCATTATCCTTGTGATATTGCCAGAACATCAAAGTGATACTTGAGTATTCACAGTGACGATGGAAATTATTCCAGAGCCAACATCAAACAAGCTCTGCGGTAGGTGACTTGTGAGATCCTACATGGATCAAACTTGTGATACTGGATATCGATTTGGTCCAGCTTATGAATTGATGAATGAATTTTGAAAAAGATAAAATTGTTGGTGTGTTATAAAACCGTTTGCATCTTAACACACCGACTGATTTTCCAAAATCAATTTTCAATCTTATGTCCATGGGAAGCCTCGCAAGGGTATCTGGACATAGGAAAGCTGAACACGAATTTCTGACTCAATCGCGAAGATAGTAACTTACTGATTCACTTTTACTGTGTTGTCTGCTTTGAGACACTCCGGTAATAAGAACGGCTAGTGCAGCTGCGAAACCCAGTCAAGGAGATTCTCTTGAATCCTAGCTGATCACATGCAGTATTTATACTGATTAACGGGGAACCGTGGTTATTACAACCGTATTCGACAAAGTGACAAAGACACTTTCATCCATATGTTGTTTGTCACTAACCCATTCATGCAGGTTTCCCAACGGCGGCAACAGTTAACCAATGACGAGTCGAATTCATAGCCACATGCTCATACCAGTTCAACATATGTAAAGATATTATGAAAGCTCAATTACATGTTTCAGGACTTTCGCTACTCTGATACCGTACGTCTTCCTTGAAGTGACGAAGTATTAAAGTTAAAGAATTACAAGAGAGATGAATATACAAGCTTTCAAGACAAAGAAAGGTATGAGCATGTCGGTCTGAAAAGTTACAAGTTTACAAGAAGGAAAATATTACAAGATGGTGAAAATAGATTATGCTTGGTTGATGATCTCAAGAAGCTCAAGATCACATACAAAGTCAAGCTAAAGTAACAAGCTCAAGCCTAAAAGTCTAAAGATCACTACTTCACATTCACAAGATAAAGATCAAAGAAATAAAGATTACCAGCAAAGACTGAAGACATTCATGGAATGCTAAGCTTAAGTTTTTGTAAATTGGAGTGACCTCTCTTAAGGAGGAGATTGTTAAGAATACGAAAAAGTGTCGGTCACTTCCAATATATCGTTAAGTAGCTTGTAGTATAATATTTGGAAACTAGCTAAGCTAACCTGGTCAACATTAGAATACCCCTATGTTGACTGGACCTTGTAAGGGTATAAATACCCTCTCCATGCCTTGGAGAGGGTGGTTGGTTCATTTCATAATACAAGTTTCTTTCTCTTACTAAGTGTTCCAACCTACTATTTCTCTATCTAAAATTTCCTTCTCATTTAGTCATCTTAGATTGTATGTTTGATATCCTACAAAAATTAAATCAATTTTGATCAAAATTGAAAAAATTAGTAGAGAAATTTAACATAGAAAATAAAATAAAAATATAGGTGTCAAAATTTTAAAATACAAAAACTTAAAAAAAGAGGAGGTGATTAATAAAACTTTAGTGGTTGAATTTTAAATAAATTATACGGAGTTAAGTAAAACTTATAATTTTTCATATTTTTTAATAACTTTAGAAAATAAGTAAATACCCCCTTAGACTTTATACCTTCTAGACTTTATACTTTAAAAATACAACATATATAGAATTTATTGAAAGTTTATATAAGAATATCAGAAAAAACATATTAAACTATATCCACGCACTCTCTATGTGTAGGCGAATATGGAGAAAACCCTAAAAATTCAAAGCTGATCGATCCAACCTTCCCTTCTTGATCTCTTTACCTTCAACTATTCTTGTTAACATTGCTTAATCACCTGATTCAGCTTGTTAACATATATGTTTTGTGGTTTTGATTTTGTTAGGGTTTGTTTGCATTTTGTAATATTTTTAGGGTTTTGATTCTTCTTGTTTTCTTATCAACAATCTCTATTCAACCCTTCTTGATTCTTTAATCCATTCATTATTAATTCTACTCCTTATAACGATCTTCAAAATCTTTATTAGGCAGTCGTTTTTTCTAGGGTTTGGATTATTGTTTCTTTCTTTTATGGTTCGCTGGTCTTTTTCGTCTCATGTATTGTGTTGCTTGTTGTTATTGATCCCTAATACTGTCGATTATACTTTTGGATCTGTCATTATGGACGCAGGTTAGAGTAT
Organism: Tanacetum coccineum; assembly: GCA_026074375.1. Taxonomy (NCBI): domain Eukaryota; kingdom Viridiplantae; phylum Streptophyta; class Magnoliopsida; order Asterales; family Asteraceae; genus Tanacetum; species Tanacetum coccineum. The sequence continues at coordinate 1,926 of BQNB010204302.1, read as the reverse complement.
CTCTTATCGCTGCTGACACACGCACAAAAAAAACTCATCATCTTCATATATCTTAATTAGACGTTGTGCTTCGTGGTGTCACTTGAGTTGTGGTTCTGTGTATCAAAGATGGGAAGGGTTGGTAAAGGTACGGGTAAAAGGATGAGATCAAGTAAACAATTGAATGGTGATCAAGCCTTAACCAATCATGCCAAGCCTGCTGTGACGGAGGAGGTGTCACAACCCGATATAGTTCCAATGAACGGCGAGGGCTTAAATGGAGATAACAATATGGATGAAGTGCTTGTTCATGAGACTACTTCCAATGTTATTGGTTCGTTTGACGCTGAAAAAAATATGCAATTTTTCAAAAAGAAGTTATCTAATGAAGACATTGTTGTTGCTATATTTGGTGTCCTGCTCTCGTCGATTGAAGACGTAGATGTCCTTACTAGGAAAATTAAGGCGGGTGATTATGACGAGATAAACAAGGGATGACTAGTGATGAGTGGAAAGCCGCTATGGAGGCGATTGAGGCTGAGTGGAAGAAACTCGTGGCTGATGTGACAAATACCAGTAATATGCCTATCAACAAAGATACTGGTTCAAAAGAAGATACACCAATTGTTAAGTCGGTTTCTTTCACAAAGTCGGTTTCGTACGTTAAGGCAACAGGAGCATCTTCATCAAAACCTAGTGCTGGTAAAACAAATTTTCGTCACTTGGTGTCTGATAATGTGTTTGTTGGGGTTGAACTATCAATTCCAATGAATGTTGTCCAAACGGTTAGTAGTTAGGCTTGAAAATACTCTATATGGTTACTATATTGGTCAACGGATTGCTTTATCGGTTGTGGAGTATTTTATGCGTAATAAATAGGCTAAATATGGGCTTACTAGGTTGATGATGAACTCTAAAGGTTTTTTCTTCTTTAAGTTTAACTCCATCAAGGGCCTAGAGGATGTTCTTGAGAGTGGTCCATGGATGATTCGTAATAGCCCGATTATTCTAAAGAAATGGACGATGAACACAAGGCCTTGCAAAGAAGAGCTAACCCTCATTCCGGTGTGGGTGAAGATTCATGATGTGTCGATTCAAGTATTCTTGGAGGATGGCATTAGTCTCATTGCATCTCAAATTGGTAAGCCGATTATGCTTGATTCTTATACTATTTTGATGTGTATTGAGTCGTGGGGTCGAAGTAGTTTTGCTCGTTGTTTGATTGAAATTAAAGCGGATGAGGCTTTAAAAGAGAGTATTACTATGGGTATCCCTTTGCCTAAAGGCAGAGGCTTTAGGAATGCGAATACGAATGGAAACAGTACGCGTTGAATACAAATGGAAACCACCTCGTTGTGAACAATGTAAAATATTTGGTCATATGAATGATCAATATCCCAAAAATGCAACGACTGTTCCTAATGTTATGAATGATGATGGATTCCAAACGGTGGTTAACAAAAAGAAAAGTGGTAAAACAGGTTTTACTGTTGTCAAGACTACTTGGCAGCTTGTCAACCAAAAGGTTAGATTCGATCCAAAGTCGCATGGTAAACCGCTAGTGGTGGCAATTTGAGACCCATTGGTTAAATTTGGGTTTTCTTGCGTAAATATTTTTAAGGGATGGGTCTCACTTAAATTTATAGATGGGTCTAGATGGATCTAGCACTTTTCCCTTAATATTATAGATGAGTCTAGTTGGGTATCTCAACGGGTCTACACGGATCTCCCTTAATATTATAGATGAGCCTCTCAAGGTGATTAGATAGGTCTAGCGGATCAAAAGTTTTTTATATACGTTTTCATTCGTTTTCATCCGTTTTTATCCATTTTTATACGTTTTGTCCTTTTTTTACATTGTCGTTCGTTTTCGACCGATTTCTACAGATTTTGACTGTTTTTGACCGATTTCGACCGATTTTCACCGCTTTTGACCGATTTGACGGA
>BQNB010204300.1:0-10700 GCA_026074375.1 Tanacetum coccineum | reverse complement strand
ATATATGTACGTATATATATGTACGTATATATATGTACGTATATATATGTACGTATATATATATATATATATATATATATATCATGTAACCACGTAAATAACCTATGTAAGCACTTAGTATAACCAACTAATGCTAAAATGATGCATGTCGTGTAAGCATGTATACTAGATACAAACCAGTAATGTATGTATGTCCCTTGAAAAACTTTTGTATGGTGCAATGTTTGAAAACAACTATAGTCTAGGTAAAATATGCAACCTAGTTCTCTATAGCTAGGGCTCTGATACCAATCTGTAACACCCCCAAAATGGGTCGCAGCGGAAATGATGTTCCGGGAGCATTACTTCATAATACCATTGCACTAGTTATGAGAGAACGACCTCTAAGTGTCATTTGAAAAGTAATCTTGTATTATTTGGACTCCAATGCACATCAAGTAAGCCAAGCATCTAATTCACCTAAGAAAAACATGCTTAAAATGTCAACATAAAGTTGGTGAGTTCATAGATTTGTTTAAGTATAAATGTTGCACCAAAGAGTTGCAAAATGCGTATGACTATTTCAAGCTTTATAAAAGTCCCAAAATTATACGTGTGAAAGTTGGACCGCAATTGTTCAAAGTATGCATGATAATTAAAACTATCACGAGATGTTCCAAGTATTTATTGCCCAAATAGTGATTACGATTACTCTAACTTCATGAAACCAATGCACTATGTACCCATCGTAGGTATCCCCTCTAAGAACACCCGAGCAGTAATGAAAACCATATGTACCCATCACAGGTGTCCCCTCCAAGAACACCCGGGCATAAATGAATATGTACCCTTTGCAGTTGTCCCCTCCAAGGACCACCGGGCAGTAATGAATATGTACCCCTCACAGGTGTCCCCTCTAAGGACCACCGGGCAGTAATGAATATGTACCCCTCACAGGTGTCCCCTCTAAGGACCACCGGGCAGTAATGAATATGTATTCCTCACATGTGTCCCCTCCAAGGACCACCAGGCAGTAATGAATATGTACCCCTCACAGGTATCCCCTCCAAGGACCACCGGGCAGTAATGAATATGTACCCCTCGGGCATTTACTTATAGTTATAAGTTCAATCCGTTTAAGCTAATCAGTAATCATTTCAAAAGTAAAGTATGTATTTGTGACCAAAAATGAAGTCAAATAATGTATCCCATAGCGAGCTATGTAAATGAGTATGTAAACCAATTTGTAAACGATCATGTAACAAGCATAAGTCAATCATGTGAATAAATTTGCAAACAAGTATGTTCTCACCCCAAAAATATATGTAAAACCAGTAAATCATAGGGCTATAAACTCACCTCAAGTGATGGTAATGTAGAAGCAAAGTAGTGGCATGAAAATGATGCAAACGGCTTTATCAGCAATTTATGAATAAATAATACATATTCACTAAACAGAAAAAAAATATATAAATACTTGCAACTTCGTCTCTAGTGTGTGCTTGACTTTATTTAAAATGATGACATTTGAAAATAGTTTCTTGATTAAAAATGATCAAATTTATCAGGTCGACGCGGTCAAACCATAAGTAGATAATTTATGACTTTGGTTATTTAAGAAACTAGGTTGTATATACTTTAAAATATTAGGTTGGGTCAGCCCTTGGTTTGGTCTCTAAGTACGTTAATTAATTTGGCGAAACATTGGCGTTTACTATTTGAGTTAAGCGTATATTTTTCTAAGTCTTAACATGAAGTTACTTAGAGTTTTACAACCGATTTACGGGTTCGTTCGTTGACGACGTTAAAAAGAAAAAGTATATGTGAAAACTCCGCTAGGTATTCTACCACTTTCGTTAAATGAGTTTCGTCTAAAAACTTCGTTTAAGTAGTTAAAAATGAAGCTAAACTCGTGTGGGTCGTAAGGCAGATTTGTACTTAGAAAATAAATGTGGACTTTTAATTTCAGCATGCGCTAATGACAAGGGCAGGTTTTTGGCCTTAGCTTACGGCCTCGATAACTAACCTTAGGGCGGAGCAAGGACACATTTGTAAACTAGGCCGGGTTTACTATGATTAACTTTTTATAAGCTTAGTGAGTCGACGTCGTTAGCCTGATCAAAAACGAGGCCCAAACAAGGGGTGTCGCGACCCATTGTTAACAGACTTAACTGTTGAACACGACAACAGTATTAACTTAAGGCTCCGTTTTCGAGTTCGTTACCCAATGTTATGACAACTAAAAATACCATTGTAAACTATGTCAAGTCTATACTACTCCTATTAATTTAGTTTTTAGTTTCGATGTGGTTAAGCAAGTTAAAAACGAATGCAAAGGTGAGGGTGTTGCGACTGGTTTGCAGTGATGGGTTTAAACGGTCAACTTTCCCTAAGTTTTTAGAAAACCATAACTTGCTCGTTACCTGACCATATATGATGATTTAAATTTCTAATTAATCCTCACTAGGCCAACTACAACTAGCAATCAAATTCTGGATTTGTGTGTCATGTTTACTAGTCGCACTTTACCCCCAAAGTCGTCCCTTTACCGAATATTAAAATAAAAGAGGTGAGCCAAACCTGTGATTTTCCAAATCGACTTTTATACATAAAATGCAACTTAGAAAAGGAGAGGGCTTAATCTAGGGCACTCTAATAACATGTTTTAATTACTTATCCGGGGTGATAACACCCAAAGCAATTTGTATTGCTCCTATTTTACTCGAACATCAAAAGAGTGCAAGATTTTTCATACCATGTTAAGTTGCTGTAACTTCTTTGATTCCTAATCATTTTCCGCAATTCAGATTGCAAAACAAACTTCTCCAGGTCCACTACAACTATAAACTAAATTATGGGCTTTGGGTTTACGTTTACTTACTGTACCTATTTCCTAAAATTTCCCATTGTCACGAGTTGATATTAATAAGCTGTGAACAGGTGATCACCCGGACCAACTATTATGCGTATGACTCAACCCTTGGCCTAACTAGGGCTTATTCTAGGGTATATTACAGCATGAATCAAGCATTTAACCCCAATGGTCATGCCAAAATTTAGGGTTCGGGTCGCATTATATTCGATTATCAAGAAGAACATTAGTTTTCAAATAGTAGATTCATGATAACTTTTATACATAGGTTTTCAAGCACACATCTATGACGTAATAATTGTATATATAAAAGATGATTAGCAAAGAAAGATAGCTCACAAGGCTCAAGGACGATCGTGTAGGAGGCTTGACTCAACGAATGACTAAACTCTTTACCCCTCGCCAAAACAACTCGATACCCAAACCAATATTAATCGCGACTGTTGTCCACAAATAATGAGCGTTGCCTGCTGCCCTAACATTGTCGTCTAACAGGAACGAAGACCAAGGAACCCAGTTAGGGTTTCTTGGGGTTTAGGGTTTTGGACAAAGATGATGGTGCAGTCTTGTGGGCTGTATGTATGTCGAACAGTTAGGAGTAGGGGAACAAGGGAAAACCAAAGATGAGGGGAGTATGAGGCTACTGAATTTTATTGCTTCTGTGTTTTCAAAGTCTTCTTATAATCCCAAAGAGTGCAGGCATAGTGACATCCTCTTGAAGTCACGTTTTATTGTTAACCCACATAAGGCAAGGATTTTTAGGGCTTCACTCGGTCAATGTACAGTGAATTAAAGAGGGTTACTGTTAGATGCGTGGGATTAAAACCAAGAAGGCAGTAGGCTAGGTAAATTACGGGATTGTTTGGTTTTTGAGAAAAGGGTTATGGGCTTTTATACATTGGGTAATAGGTTATTCTAGGATGGGATTTTGTTTTTAAATCTAGCCAAGCATGTGCTAGTTTTTAGAATTCATATGAATTATTATCTAGTTGCCATTTAATCCCTTAAAGTATAGAAGTTGGGGTTTTTGATGTGGTTCGCTTATTATGCCAGAAACAAGAAAATAACAGTAAAATAAAACGTGGGTTTAGGGCTAGGAGAGATGTTGATGTGTGTTTCTTGCTTTGTGAATAAATGAATGAGTATACTTGTTGCTCTTATATGGTTGATCCTTGGGAAAGCATGCACGTATAAGTTTAATCCTAGGAGACAAAACTAGAATGACAACTCCAAAAGTATGGTGTTAAAGATTAAACAACTAGCTAGCTTTTGTATAGGAGACATGTTTGATGTGAGTTTTCATCCATTCTAGTCTCCCTTGGTGTCTTGACGTGAGTTAGGAGGGTGAGGGAGACAAAAGCAACATGTGAATCCAATGGTTTATAGTTTAGGTCTTACTTGATGGTTCACGGATAAAATTGTTTATGCAAAAGTAAGTACTAGTGGGTAGTTTAAGATTTATTTCTTGCTTATGCTCAATGATGGACAGTTTTCCATGATGAAGTAGGAAGGAATGTATAAATTTTTATGTATTTAAAATAGTTGGTTGGATATTTATTGACGTAAAGGACGCGGAAATGTGAATTGTTACAATTCATTTGGGAACGTCGTCTACTCCTTGTGTCCCAATGATGTGTTCAATATCCTTCATACACCCTTCCATAGTATATCCCATTGATTGACCTACCCGAATCATGTCCTCCATTAATCCCAAAATAGAACCTCCACTGTGAACATTATGATCATTCTGGTAAGCCGATTCCCCATTAGAATTATTCATGACATCCACATTCTCTTGTACCTCCTGTGAATTGTTCATGACCTTCGCATTAACCAAAGGTGTAGGCACCTTTTCAGCTTCATTGTTAATAGCTGCTTCTACATGGCCGTTCTCCTTGCGTGTCTCTAACATCTCCGGGGTAAAACCTGGTGGATGAGAGAAAGATGAACTCGAATCTCGAGCACTACCAGTTGGATGTCGTTTCAATACATCATAAATACTAAAAGGATCATCAGATTGCTGCTCACCCATCTCTCCATTACAGTTGTTTGGAGAAGAGGGTTTGTCACCAAAAATAGTTTCAGAGACTCCATCAACATCACTATCATCTTCCGAATCTTCATCTCTAAGTTGCGAACCTACTGATTTGTTTTTTTCACCTTGCACTGATTCATCATCCGATGTATATATGGACTCCTTATGTTCCAGAAATATTGGAGTCCATGCAAATAATTCTTTCGCACGTACCATGAACACCTTTCCTTTAAAAATTACCTTAAACTTCTCCAATATATTATCAGCTTGTTTAGTCTTAATGCACAGACGTTTTCGAGCAAATGACGAATCGAGATTATCTTCAATATCCATAGTCTCACCCCATTTCTTACCTATCTTCAGAAACGTTTCACGAGACCAAACATTCAACGGAATTCCTTCAATATCCACCCAAACAACGCGTTCATCACTTACAAAATCTTGAACCGCATCCTGAAGAACTTGGAACCAGGAATTAACTCCAATGTGTTGCAACAATTTCTGCTTAGTGGCCACCTTATCGAGTTCTAACATCACCCACATGCCACCAAGATATGACAATTTAACCTCTGGGAACCCTTCTTTAGTTAATAGTGTCCGTAAATTAGGGATAGAGTTTAAGTCTTTCACGCTACCCATAACATGCCTAGAGAGGTCTCGTTCAATTACACATGAGTCATCTAACACCAATGTCAGAACGGAGGACGGAGGAGTACTAGGAGCATTCAATGGGGTATTACCTTTGAAAGCCGTCACATAAGGACCAGAAGGAGCATGCACATTAGAATGTGCAAACCCTCCTGAATTATAAGGTTTTCTTGCCCGTTTAAAACGAACAACATTAGCATGGAGATGAAGACGACCAATCCAAATGGTGCAGAGATTCCCAACCAACCGATCGATATCCTCAACCCTAACAAAACGGATGAAAGCAAACCATTTACCAGCTTTAGATTTACGATTAGGAATATAAACGTCAATCACCTTTCCATAACTTTCGCATATCTTCCACAAATCACGAGACCCAAAATTATCAGGAAAATTAGTTACAAATATCGATTTAGATATTTATGCAACATGATCTTCATTAGATCGATGAGAAAACATGATAAAAATAGATTGAAATACCAAGAAGAAAAAAAGGAACAGAGAGGAACCCTAAAAGAAGATCATATCCCTATGGTCCTATGTTAAGAGATCGCCTAACACGCTCGTTTAAAAATCAAATCAACATATGATGATCTCAATAAACAGGGGTTATAACAATCACCGCTCAAAGGAGTTAGTAGAAACAATCTTATTAGGATTCATGATGGACGGAGGGTGGCCGCCGGATTAGGGTTTTTCATTCATAAGATTTGTATAGCTAGTTCATAAAATCACATGTGATTTGTGATACAAATCACATGCGATTTTTTCAGACGTAACTAAAAAAATCAATTTCATATACTTTTGACGACTTTTTAGTGTTAAAATTTCTGCCAAAAAAAATTACACGTGATTTGTAAAATCACTTGTGATTTGTTGTTTTTAAAAATCACGTGTTATTTCATAAATCTCATGTGATTTCACAAATTCACTTATGATTTTTAAAGTAATAAATCACGTGTGATTTCATAAATTCATAAATCGCATGTGAATTTTCAAATTTACGTGTGTATACGTCGGAAATTACTTATGAAAAATTAAGATAGGTAGAAGAGTGTGATTAATTATGAGAATGTGCGAAATGACATGTTTAAAGAGAGAAAAGTGTATATTTAGTAAATAAATGGTGTTTATTTCACTCATTAAGATTTTATACGTCGGTTATTTTGTACCTCATGGTTTTTAATAACTTTTTCATCTCTGTTTTAATGTTGACTGTTGACCTTTTTAACGACATACAAAGAAAAAACATATTAAGTATATATCATAAGTTTCGAGTATGTAACTTTGGCATCATACTGATAATCAAATTTATTAGAGAACTATACAGTGGTATAAATAAAGGGGGTGATTCCGATCAAGTAACTGGTGTTGTTAAAAGCATGCACATGAGTATTATACTCTTACACATTACAGAATCAAAACGCCGTCGTTTTTGACACCATGTGCACTGTTCATTATAAGCACTGTAGCACTGCTACAGTGCTACAGTGCTGGGCCAAAAAAGCCCAAAAAATTTAGCCCAAAAATTTGGGCCGGCCCAATTAGTTTTTTTTTTTTTTTTTTTTTAAATTGTTGGCACAATATTAAGGAGGAAAAAAATGTTACAAAATTACCGACGGATTCAGATAAAAAAATACCCGCGGTAACATTTTCGAATTGACTTCAACAGGCCCAATAATTTGGGCCGGCCCAATTAGTTTTTTTTTTCCTTTTTTTTAATTTGTCGGCACAAAATAGGGAGGAAAAAAATGTTACAAAAGTACCGACGCATTCAGATAAAAAAATATCCGCGTAGACATTTCCTAGATCGACTTAATTAAACAGGCCCCAAAAATTTGGCCGCCCAATAAATTTTTTTATTAAATTTGTTGCACAAATTCGAGAGGCAAAAAATAATTTTCAAAAAGTACCGACCATTCAATAAAAAAAGAATCCTCGGTAACATTTTTCAGAATTGATTAAACAGGCCCATAAATTTGTGGGTCGGACCCAATTAAAAAAAAATACCCGCGGTAACATTTTCCGAATTGACTATACTAGAAAAAGTATACCCGCACTATTTAATATGAGACCAACAAATAAACCGCTACAAAATTAAAGGAATATAAAAGAAGAAACAGTGCTACATAACCCGGCCCTATGGCTCGTTTACTACTGTTATCAACGCAAAAAAAAACTTTATTATCCCTCTCATCTTTTTTGCCAAAAATAAGAAATTTTTTTTAGCAGTAATACTGCTCATCTTTAAACTATTTACCACGCGTTCTATCGACTGGGCAAAAAAAAAAAACGCAGCGAGTTTGTCATTTTTTATATAAGAACAAAAACAATCAATTAAGACATGAGACCGAAAAAATAAAACCAATATAAAATAATGAATGCCTAAACAACAACGCGCGAAAAATTAACTCTTCATGCTGGGCTCAAAAAAGCCCCAAAAATTTCTTGGGCCCGCCCTATTAGTCTTTTTTTTAAATGTTTGCACAATAAAGGGAGGAAATAATGTTACAAAAGTACCCCGCCGAAGTTCAGATAAATAAAATATTCCGCTAACATTTTTAGAATTGACTTCACAGCCCAAAAAATTGGCCGTCCCAATTATGTTTTTTTTTTCTTTTTATAAATTTTCGGCACAATATAGGGAGGAAAAAAAGGTTACAAAAGTACCTACCTACCGACGCATTCTATAAAAAATACCCGCGGTAACATTTTCTAATTGACTTAAACAGGCCCAAAAATTTGGGCCGGCCCAATTTTTTTTTTTTTTTAAATTTCTTGGCACAAAATAGGGAGGCAAAAAATGTTTCAAAAGTACCAACGCATTCAGATTAAAAATATCCGCGGTAACATTTCCGAATTGATTTAAATAGACCCAAAAATTTGGGTCGGCCCAATTATAAAAAAATACCACGCGTAACATTTCCGAATATTGAGCTATTACTGAAAAGTAATCGCCGCACTATAACTTTTGAGACCTAGACAAAAAAACTCCACAAAAATAAAAGGAAAAAAAAAAGAACAGCAAAACAATATACACAACAATATAAAAACATGTACAATTTTTACTATTTGGCCGATGTGGGAATCAAGACATCATACAAGTTTTCTTAATAGTTGTTGCTCAAAGAAATAAGACATCTTTGTCACTGTAATAAGATAATAATTATGTTTTGTATATAAATATAAAAAAACAAGATAAAATGTTTACCTTTATATAAAAGGTTATAAGAAATCTTAAATGAGTGAGGTCACATGATTAACCAACCATAAGTTTTATTTGCAGCATGAAAACGGACTGCAATGCAATTTAGTCACAAACTAATTACAAGGAAAAAGGCTATTTGTATATATAAACATAGTTAAATATCAGAAGATATAGAAGCAAGTTATAGCCCATTAGGGCATTATGCCATATTGAACTTCTAATCTTTGAGTAATACTATGAGAAAGATTATTACGTTTGCCAACATGAACAAGAAATACCATCAACCTGTTATCATATTACATTTTTTTTTTTTAGAACGGCAACTTTATTAAAAACCACTAGCAAGAAGCTAGAAAATTACAAAAAAATTAAATAAGGATGCTGAATCCAGCTATCATATTACATTAACGCCACATCATCATTCTCTAGTAAGATGACACGTGTATTATTTGATAAAAAAAAATACAAACAACAAATGATGAAGATCGGCCTCCCCACCACGAGAAGCATGAGCACGATTGGCTACGATACCACTAACTGCTTAGGCTTCGAGTGCACATCTACATGACCTCGAGCCATTTAGCACTATTTTGCATACTCACATGGATAGCAACTCTTCTTAACAAAATATATAAATCCATAACTATATTTGTGTTAAACAAGTATGAAAAATATTTGAAACAATTAATTCTCATTCAACCAATAGTTGGTTACTATCCACTCATCTAATTGACCCAACTAAGATATAATGCATATCGTATAATTATGATTATATATAATGGTAATGTCACTAAGTTAATCTTGTTAATCCATTTCAAGTCATCATGTAAAGTGCAAATGAGCCATCATATCTTGTTTTAAAAAATGTACAACTTGTACATTTGTATAGCTGCCTTCGTGCCATAATTAAAATTATATGAAAAAAAGCTATGGGTAATATAAAAATATCAAAAGTCAGATAACGATGAAATTGGTAGTAAAATTGCAAAAATCGTCTTTGTGGTTTGGCCAAAATGCATGTTTGGTCTTTATGGCTTGAAAAATGCAAGCAGCGTCTTTTTGAAAAAGGTTTTTCTAACTTGTGTCATGGTGACACAAGTTTAAGAGCATTAAATGAACACATTTGTTTTCTTAAATAATGTTATTTCTATGTAAAATAATGATAAATATGATAAATATCATAAATTTAGGAAAGTATTAACATCAAGTAACATGTATATATGGAATTTTTAGTTCATTTATTAGTCATAAACTTATGCACTATGGTATAAGTTAGACAAACCCTTTTGAAAAAACCTTAGGTTCGATTTCGTCATTTACTAAACTAAAATGACTAAAATACTCTTTAAAAATAAGAAATTTAGAAAGAAGAAATATAAAGGTATTTTAGTCATTTCAGTTTAGTGAAAAACAAATCAGACTCAAGATTTCCCCACAAAGACGCTGCTTGAATTTTCTAAACTATAAGGATGAAACATGCAATTTATCCAAATCATAAAGACGATTTTTGCAATTTACTTTTATATTTGTCTTATATTATAAAGGCATGTTGACGTTTTTGATATTTATATATAGACATCTCATTTTCATTTCTTGACTATAACATCGAGATCACTTTTATAACTTTATACAAGTCCCAATATTTCAATACTACTAACATGGATGATTCCTTTGATCTTGACCTATCTTTAACCATGGAAGATTATCATAATGTTACGACCACAACCACGACCATGAAAAGGCCTAAATCGCCGTCGCCCGAGGAAGTTCAAGTACACGTTTTTGCGATGCCAAGTGTTGTGGATCCATTAGGTGTTTGTACCGTGTGAATGACGGGACATCATTAGTAGAAAACCACTTTTATGCAATCCCAGGATCCGTTTATGATATTCAAAAATGGTGTATACAAAACGTACTACTACGTATTATTTAAATGAATGTCACAGTCGATTACAAAA
>BQNB010204298.1:0-10701 GCA_026074375.1 Tanacetum coccineum | reverse complement strand
ACTTCTTTCTCGTCCTCAAGAAGTTGAAGAAATCAAAGAAAAAGAAGATGAAGTTTCAAGTGATGTTCCAATCCATACTAAGACTTGACATAATATTACAGGTTGTGTGTGACGAAGCCGTTACTTTCATTCCATATACATTTGATATCAATCAAATTTACCTATACTATTAAGGTGAGTTCATAGCCTCGCATTTCAATCTTTTTATAAACCCGCAAGGGAGATACATGCTATAAACATGAATGCAATTATTTTTGTATGCTATCCTGATTTATTATTGCCTAAGTAACTATTTGCCCTTAAGTCCCCAATATCATGAACCGTTAATTACTTTACGAAGTAAGCGCGAATGGTGTGAGTAGATCTAATTGGGTTGGACTCCCCGTTGGTGTACCCAGTCATACCAGTAACCAATTACACATTATTAGAATATAACTATAGGTGTTTTGGAAAAGGCACCCATTGGGGCTTCAACGTATCAAATATATCCCAAGGCTTCGGATTCATGAGCTAATGGCAATAATGTTGTTTTATAACGGGTGTATAACAACGTAACCCAATATCAAATTTGCATTCAAACTATTATAACTGAAAACCTATGAATATCACTCAACCTTTGTGTTGACTTTTTAGCATGTTTTATCTCAGGTAATTAAGCAACTTATGGCATGGGCTCGGAGTGGCACTGGATTTGAAGATGGCTAAATTGTTATCATTCAAACTAATTACATTTTCTTTAGATTCTGGAACCTGTTGCCTATTAATGGCATTTTGTAAAACTCTGATTTAATGAATGATAACTACATTTTCCAAAACGTCTCTTTTGAGTCGTTTTCTATGATTATGAATGTTGTACTATGAAGTAATACCCCAGATTAGCTTCCGCTGCTATATGTAAAAATGGGGGTGTTACAGATTGGTATCAGCGCCATGGTTATAGAGAACAAGGTCAAAACCTTAACTATAACCACATTTCTTTTTCTAGCCATCAAAGTCCTCCGTGCCACTACATTCCGGATCAGTATGTAAAGATACATAACTATTATACTATATTATACCATAAATAACTTATGTTATTTACTGAGAGGTTGGTTTGATTAACTAATAATTAAACTAATTATAATCTATACTATTGGTGATAACTTAATGATAAAAAGATGTATTTACCTAATCATGCACTACTCCTCAGATTGCTTCTCCTAGATTTGTTGCCTTGTTACACTTATGATGATCTGTGTAAGTATTTCTAATGTCATAAAGATTACCCCGAACCCGTCGTCTAATTTAATATTCGTTAGGGCATCGCACAAGTAAGTAATATGAAGACTATACAATGCCCCTAAGAGAATACTAAAATGCATGGAGAAATATCTTAAGAGGAATCAACCATATTAGAAGTAAGGTAGTTTGAAGACTGTTACCGATGGTATCCTTTCTACACTACTCGCGTTTCCCTAGACGTCTATGCCAGTTTAATATCTTATGGCTAGTTTGCTAGAGCTTAACACGCACATCCATCAACAAGAAGCAACATCAAAAGGATCTACAACTGAAGTTTCATGCAATCATAAGTACATATAAAGGAGGGTTTAGCGTAGCATGTTAAAGATAAAGCAAGAACATAAATCCATCACACAACACATAGAAATATCGAATGATTAATGATAAATAATCTTACTTGATTAAAACATGGATTAATGGTAGTTACAATAGGGTTTTGAGGCCCTAAAAATGACCTTAAAAGCTGTTGGAATGACTAAGGTTCATGTCCCTAAAATTATACAAAGTTACACACTTAAAACCCTAATTTTAGTTTAATACATTTAGGAAAATCGCTGCGATGGCGTCGCTTTGAAGTCCTGACGCCGTCTCCACGTAGATGAATCTAGAATCCTCTTAAGTCGTCACGCCTGATCGCCATCGCTAGATTCCTAACGCCGACACCAGGGTAGATCACTACAGCGACCTCTTTATGCCAGCGACGCGTACCACCCTCCACTAGTTGTAATGCAAAATCTTAGAGATTTGGTGTAGGTCTGTATCTTTGTCCTGGTTTCTTCTCCAAATGAGCCCAAGTCACGTGTATTTCCTCCAAATGCCATCCAAGTGCTAAAAACCTAGAAACAAACGATTAAGCACATAATCTGGGCATATTTGCATGATTTAAGGGGTTAAATAACCCCGAAATAGTGTATAAAATGACACCTAATCAAATACCCCTACACTTGGGATTTGCTTTTCCTTAAGCAAATGGGCTTTTCTACATAGACAATAGCAATATTAGGGTCATTTAACATGCTCTTTAAAAGCAGTTTACAACACAACCTTCTAGACCGTGTAATTAAAAGCATGGAAAATATATACTAGCACCTCACATAAGTGTTTAGGATTCTATCTTTCACTCGGGTGTATAATACATTATAACAACTATGGGAAACAGAAAATTAAACATTCATTACCTGTCATAGCATATAAATTACCATAAGCCTGGTAAAGGATCAAACCTCCACTGCTAGGCGCAAGTATTATTCATTACTGTCAAAGAGGTCTTTTTGAAGGGTACAGGGTGGGAGGTGAAAGATACATAAATGGAAATGGAAAAGGATGTATACATTTGGGTTAAATTTGGAGTGGAAAGTTTAGTCTAAATTATTTAAATAATACAATAGGTTTTGGTTGGCTAAGGTCAAAGACTCGGACAAGATATACAAACTCTACAAAACTCTACATCAATCTCTTTCTTTTTTCTTTTCTTGACTCTGATATAAACATAGACATAAGCAAATGGCAGCCCGTATATACATTTTTTGTACACTTTTGCCCTGCCATTGCTTAAACATATAATACATCATGGGGGTTTATAGATACATCCCTACACTTAAAGTTTTACATACTCAATTATTTAGAATCTAACTAATGACCCGAATTAAGTTGGATCAAAATAACATGAAGCTTATTGTTCTCTATTGGGGGTAATAAATTACTTCTTCGCCAATTCTTCATAAGATGAATACTACCATGAATCCCAATTGTCCCAAAACTGTATTTACAAGGATAAGGACTTAGCAACCATGTACTCAATAATTAACGTGGGTTAAAACAATGATCTACTAAAACTGAGTACATACAAGGTAGGCTAAGGCGATTTGGGTGTAACAATTGGTTTAAGGGTGACAATGCTCTTCATTAATAGTCTGCTTAACAATATATAAAATGAAACCGTGAAAAAAGGATAGGCACGTAGGTTTGTGTACTAGGGGTATCCTGCACTAAAAATGAGTGCATGGCAAGGGTGTGGGATAGTTATATGATCGAAGTGACCATAATAACAATTACAGGTTTAAAACATGGGTTAATCCTAGTGCCTCTTATCTAGAAAATCCTAATACTTACTATGCGATCTCGGGATGCATCATAAAAACAAGTTCTAGAATTTAATATACTACCGATACACTCATAGAATTTAATACCGATACCAATGCTCCAGAAAAGGTAACAAAGACCATACGTACACATCCATAACGACGGAATAGACAGATATGACTACATTCGAACCTTAACTTGAGAAAGCTAAAGATATAAATTATCTTGGGTATCAATAATGGATACCCGAATTCCAAAAGATCTAAAGGCAAACCTCACATTTTTGGGGTGGAATTTTGAGGGTTTTTGTGCTAGTCATACACATTTCTATCCATGAGACGCTATTAATACTCAGTTTTTGTTGGTATGTACCGTAATTTTTTTTTTAATTTGGTCAAAATTACCTTTTTATGCTATGTTTCGATATATTACCCATCATTTTAAGGAACAAGCAAATGGCAATTGAAGGAATAGTTTCTAAGGCTTATTTTCCCCTACACTTAAGTTGAACATTGTCCCCAATGTTCTATAGAAGTACCCATAAAAACGAATAAAGGGAAAAGAAAACAAGTAAAAGAAACTAGTACTCCCCTGGTTTGCTCAATAATGGAGAAGAAACATGCGATAACTGGTTAAATCGTCCTCCAAGAATCATCCAATGAAACTTCCTAAGAACTTCCAAGCTTCTTCTTATCAAATATAACCTGTAATCAAAGACAAAGACAACTACACCAAGCATAAAATCGGCGGGATAGATATATATACAACGAGAATTTAGGGTTTTGACTCTATGAAAGCAGTAAAGATAGGATGAGAGTAATGATGTAATCATAGGTTTATGCAGGTTTATAAAAGAATTACAAATTTTAAATATTGCACTTTTATTTTTCAAAAATACTTGAAAATTTTCAAGTCTTCACATTGTTGGAGACGCAATGCCATCGGGTTTAATCTCGACGCCGTCTCCATGCACTATGAAGATTTCCTCTTCGTTTTTAATGAGAAATTTCCTGCACACAATTTTATTAGTTATATCTGTTGAAAACACTGCATAAAAACCTGGAATTAATCATTACAATCATATGACTTGAAACTAAAGCGAATTAATCTAAACAATCTATTTTAAATGTTTGAATTTGGTTCTTATAAACCGGATATATCCCCATATACTTATTTTATGCAAAATACCTTTGATTGTAAATAAGATGAAGTTACAAACAAACAAAGCATGATTACAAAATGATTCAAACATAAAAGAATAAACAAAAAGAAATAAACACATAAAACTCCTGAATAATGGGGAATAGAATAAACATTGGGTTGCCTCCTAAAAAGCGCTTTTCTTTATTTATGAGTCTTGTAGCTAGACTCAAAGTGACACGCTATTACATGACTTCTCATTTGTTTCTCTTAGCCTTCATGGCTATCAAGCTCTGAATGGCTCTGCACACATTTTCATCATGATTGTATTCGGGTCCCAAATCTAAGCTATCAGAGTAGTGGTATTTTTCTGCTGCTGTATCCGTCACTTTCTATAGCAAAAGAAAGGTATGCGAATACGGTTTTTATGCTTTAAAATCTATGTGTTATTGAACATTTCCATCTTGTGGGGCATTTTAAACTAGATCTTCTCCTTATCGTTTTCAAACGTGATTGTTCCTTCCTCCCTGTCGTAAACAAGTCTGGTTGCTTCTACGAATGGTTTTCTGAAAACAACTGACCCTAGGTCATGATCAATGACACTAGTGGTATCCTCAAGCACCATGAAGTCACATTCGTAGGTGGAGTTCCTAACAAAAACTTTTAACCCCCCGACTCTCCCCACAAAATTGTAGATTTTCCCAGGGTTTGATGGTTTCCTTCTTGGCCCCAACCTTTTACTCATGATCCAATTATAATGAAGCCTAAACATTACATTGATTGGTGATTCTATATCTAAATAGGCTTGCTCCTTGTCGAAGTGGCCAATCATGCAAGAAAATTTTACGTTATTTAAGTTCCCGGTTCTAACCTTGGCCTTTACCCATGGGGGTCGAGGGTTTTTCAAGAGCCATTTGTGATACCTTAATTCTTTCATAGTGGGGAAAGTGTCAAAGTGTTTTGGGCTATCTTCCTCTTCTTCTTCGATTTCATCTTCAGTTTCTTCCTCGAACTCCTCCTTGCTTTCCACAGTCATCTCGTAATCCTCGTACTCGATTGTACTGGTCTTCACATCTCCCTCTTCCTTAGCTTCATCTTCCTTATTTAGAATAAGGATTGAA
Source organism: Tanacetum coccineum (assembly GCA_026074375.1). NCBI lineage: Eukaryota > Viridiplantae > Streptophyta > Magnoliopsida > Asterales > Asteraceae > Tanacetum > Tanacetum coccineum. The sequence continues at coordinate 5,077 of BQNB010204298.1, read as the reverse complement.
TTAACGAAGTGAACACATTTTAGGGATGAAGGGTTTCTATTTTGTTCTGCTAAGGATGACTAAGACAAATATTTTAGAGAGAGTAACTTTGATGGGCTTTTGATTCCCTTACCTCAAAGCTCCTCTCTTTTAGGGTTGGTCATTAGTATACGTGAATTACATTTTTTTTTTTTAGCTGCGAGGTCTCCTGTAGTGTTACGAATGGGAGTATCATCAAGCTTTATAAAACGGCTTTACACAAAAGATTAATTTTACTAATCATGTCATCTTGCTGTTGTCCAAGTTGAGTCCTTAGGCTATATAGTCTTTTCTCTTGATGAGATTCAAAATCAATAAGTGCCTTTTCAAGCTTCGTTTGGTAACTAGACGAGTAGATAGAGAATGAGCCAATCCGTGGGCTGGTAAATGTCTAGGCATGTGCCCAGTTAAAGTTTGGCTTTCTCTTCTAAGTATTGGTGGCTTCATTAAAGTTTCTTGGTCCTTGGTTCATAACCACACCTGCCTACTTCTCATCCGGTCGTTTTCGCGAGGATGCATAATCAACAAAAGGCTTGATCGGATTTTCATGCGAACAGAGTGTCATGGGGACCATTGCAGATCTCACATAAAGAAGTGATTTTGTTTACTTAAGTGTTTTTATGTGACCGTAAAAGGTCAAAAAGTCAAAAGTTAAGTCGGACCCAACCAGTCAGAGGGTAAAATAGAAATTTAATATATCAAAAATTGCGGGTTGTGACAAAAGAGATTTCCTTGACCATCTTAGCGAAATCCCTCAGGTCGTTCCAACTATCGTTGTCATAGAGGGTGAGGTCCTCTAACAATGCCCAGGATTCGTCTTGTGGTTCTCACCACCGGCCGATTGGTCAATGGTTCGTCTTGTGGCGGGATTAACATGGTCATAAAAGATTTGGACTTGGAGCCAAAGATCGATGCCATGATGAGAGACTTTTTGGAGTAAGTCCTTGAAACGAGTCCATGCTTTAGAAAGAGACTCTCCTTGATGTTGTTGGAACATAAGGATGTGATTACGGAGTTTTGCAGTCCTACCTGGTGGAAATAATTGAGCAAGGAAATGAGTAGTAAGATCCTACCATATGGAGATGGATCCTGCTGGAAGACGTTCAAGCCAATTGCTAGCTTGATCGCGAAGGGAAAATTAAAATAAACACAGGCGCGTTCTTTCCCTATTTGCAACATCAAGGTCAAGTGAGTCCACAAGTTTTAAGAAATCCTTGATATGTTGGTTTCGATCATCGAACCGAAGTCCGTGGAATGAGCATCCATTTTGCACCAACTAGATGGTGTCAGATCGAAGAGGTACCACATTGTTCCCTTTAGGGAGCTCAATGGTGTTCTTATAGACCTCGTAGCTAGGTCTGGAATAATCTCCAAGAGTACATATAGGATTCGCATCTCCCATGGTGGTTGACGAGAATGATTTACGAAACAAATAGCACAAAGAAAAGATAGACTACAAGAAAGCTAATATAACGAAAATAAAAATCTCACTTAAAAGAATTCAAGCGAGTAGACCTAAGTTAAACAATGGTCAAAACCTAACTATTCCTTGGCAGCGGCGCCAAAAACTTAATGCGGTTGTCGTTAGACTTCAACAAGAAGTTTTACAACTCCCTAGGCAGTGCACCTGATCGTTGTAGTGTAGTATAGGCAAGACTCAGGGGGTTGTTATCGTTCTCTAGGGGAATAGGTTGGGAAGACTCGATCAATATCTAACAGAGGTCTACGAGGTTGAGAGAAGATTCTTTTTGTATTTTTATTTTATCGAAAGCGGGTAAAATCATGGTTTTGAGAGGTTGGTTTGTTTAACTAATTAAAACTAAATGTAATTTAATCCACTGGTGATAACTTTATGATAAAAAGATATATTTACTTAATCATGTACTATTCCTTAGATTGCTTCTCCTAAGCCTATTGCTTTGTCACACTTGTGATGATCATTGAAGTATTTCTAAGTCATAGAACGAATTACATGAACCACCGCCGTCTATTTCACATTCCCTTAAGGCAACGTAACAATGTAAGGTATATGAAGACATTACAATGCTAATTCACAAACTTAGAAACAAGATCTTCCCATGTAAGAATAGAATGAGGGGGTTCTTTTTCAAGCCAAATCTGGGCGGCCCCCTCAAGAGAAAATGGGAAAAGCATCAATTTGATAGCATAGTGTGGAATATTTTTGTATTTTAGCATAGAAGTGATCTTGTTAAACCAACGAATGTGAGCATGAGGGTTGTCCCTCTCAAAACCATGAAATTGGCTCGAAGTTACTAATTGAAGTAACCCGACTTTCAACTTAAATTTATTGGCAAGTATAGCGGGAATAACAATTGCATCTCTGTAACCATCGGTGGGTGCTTGGAGTAATTCCGACATAGTATATGTATCCGCCATAGTGACAACGGGAGTCTCTACAATAGTTCGAAGCTCGGGTTCGACTAATTGCTTGAAATGTCTATGATTACGTCGCTTCGGAATCGTGGAAGATTCAACAATTAAATTCGATGAAGAGCGAGTGCGCATGCACTAAATAAAAACTAAATAAGAGAAAAATAAATCTAAAAGAAAAATATTTTGTTTGAACTAATAGTCAAAAGTTCACTGTAGCTCTCTAGAAAACGCACAAAGAAGTGGAGGAGCGGGTAAGCGCGAAGCGTTTTAAAAACCTTCTCCTTTCGGGTCGAAGTTTGTAGGATCAACCCTCCTTATACCTCTCTTATAGTTTGTTAATCTAAAGGTGAGCCGTTTAAACAATTGACAAAACGATTGATTTTGTGATTTTTTAATTTTTTTGGTACTTTCAATACTTTTAGGAAAAGTATTGTTGGTATTTTAATAATTTCTTAAAAATAAATCAAGAAAAATAAAATATTTTTGTATTTTTTAAAGTTTTATATAAAAGAAATATATATTCACAAAAAAACGATAACTTCACGGGGAAGGGTATTCAATACACTAATCTTCAAACTTCAACACAATAATCGTTACACACCTCCCCGGCAACGACGCCATTTTGATGTTCCACAAAAACCCCTCAATATATATATATATATATATATATATATATATATATATACACATAAGCAAAGTATCATACAAATTATTCTTAGGAAAGAGTAATAAGTAATCAACACGGGTATCGTTCTCCTCGGTGAGAGGTGAATGGAAATTCACGTTCATGCCGCAAATCGAGCTTGATTGTCATTTAAGTTTTGGTTTTGGAATTTTAAATCAAATAACGCAAAGGGAAAACATATAAAGGCACGCTAAACTAGAAAATTAAAGCAATTAAAAATCTAATGACATTTTAAACACTTAACGATTAATTAACGACTAACGGACCAAAAAATTATCAAAATAAACTCTAAAAACTTTAAAATGCAATTTTCTTAAACTAAAATGATAAAATTAATTTTTAAAAGACAGAAAATATTTTTTTTTTGTATTTTTATTATTTTTAAAACTAATTTTTAAGCTTTTTAAATTAAAAATATTAAATGAAAACTGAAAATTCTGAAAAAAATTATGGAAAATACTAGACACTATTCTAAGGGTTTGCAAAGAAAAATGAAACAATAAGCTCAAACCAATAAGCTGTGAAAATTAAATAAGCCAAAACTGAACATGTGTATAAGAATTAAATGGTGCAATGTAAGAATGAAAAAGTCCCAAGGGCGCGTTGGTTGAGGTGTTGTGTGTGTGAAGGGGAGGTCACATGTTCAGGTCCTGTGACCTACCTTTTTGCAAAAACATTTTTTTTATTTTTCTTTTTGAAAAAGCTAAACTATAAGCTAAATTAAGCTACTTTAATAAATGGACTTTTTCTAAAACTTATGAATAAGCCAGGAAAAAGCTATCTAAAACTGACAGAATGCTTAAAAGCTCACTTGACTATATAGCTAAAACTTGTTTAGCTTTTTGGACATAATAAGCAAAAGTAAGTTGAATAAGCTTAAGACAGATATTAACCTAAACTTAATAAGGTAAAATAAAGTAGAAATAAGCAGATGAAATAAGCTAAAAAAACCTTAAAATAACTTGGATACAGTAGGCAAAAAGACAGAATTAAAGGGACTAAACCACTACTTAAAAGCTAAGCTAAAAGACTAATAAGCACTAATTCTAAGCTAAAAAGTAAAAAGAAATTAAGATTTATAACCAAAGAATACATAGAAGCTAGAAATAAGAAAATTAGACAAGAGATTAAGCTAGGAAAAAGGTTTTAAAAGTGATAGACTACTCTGATTTTTTTTGGCTTTTTGATAAAATGAGACAAGTTTTGTAGCATTACATTTAAGACTTAATAAGCAAAATTTAAAGACTTAATTAGAGCTTATTAAATCTACCTTAATCTCTAAAAATGACCCAAGCAGTCTTAACTTATGTTAAGACTGCTTATGCCAAACACCCCTTTAAATCCTTAAAACCTATTTTAAAACTTAAACAGATCTACATAAGCTTCAATTATTGAAAACAGATTAATAACTAAGCTTATTAAAGACTATTAAGCAAAAACTTAGGGGAATTAAGCACTAATTAATAAGCTATGACTATTAAGCTATTTTAACTTCTAAATGAGCAGACTTAAATAAAACTTAAACTAAACTAATTTAAACTAAGAAGTAGACATATTAAGCTAACATAAGACAAGATAAGCACAAATAAGCCGAAATAAGCAGTTTAATAAGTTGATAAGGAAAAAAAAACTATAAGATAGTAAAAGAGAGGGTACCATGATCCCAGCTAAACATGGATCTAAAATTGCTCTAAAGAGCTTAAATCTACAAGCTGCTTAAGAAATAAGCTTTGAATAAGCCCTATAAGCCCTTCCAGATCTGGCTTATCTTCCAAATGGCTTATTTAAGTTTTTAAGGTTATTTTGAGTGATAAGCTTATTCAGTTTAGCTTAAAACTAGCTAAACTAAATAAGTGAGAGCTTTTAGATGCAGTGAGCTTATTAAGCTTATTAAGTAATATATAAACACATTTTTGAGCAAATTTATATAAAAGAAACTCTAAAATTGAAACACAATTTAAATGAAATTGGATTTTTATT
>BQNB010204296.1:0-10701 GCA_026074375.1 Tanacetum coccineum | reverse complement strand
AATTTGTCTATAGTTACAAGAATAATTTATCACACAAGTACATAGAACACCCCTTCTAAGCAGGATCTTTTTTTTGTTAATTATAGTTTCTGACCTTTTGACCGACTAATCCACGGGGTTTGAACCCACCGTCACACAGACTCAAATCAGGTAAAACCCTGAATTTTTAGGAGATGGGTGTGACCACTACAAGGTTGTTTGCATGTAGCAGGAATTGAACTTGAGACCTCACACATTTTAGAGTGATAGTCGCAAGATTTTTTACCACTAGGCCACCCCTGAGTGGTTAGGATCTTTTTCTTTGTATATATTCGGGACGTATGCATGGTTGTCTTATATATTTGTTTGACATCGATTGCTATGTGTGTCGTTTAGAAATGGCCAAAAGCTACAAACATGCATGTAATTTCAGTTGGTTTGGGGATCTAGCTATTTTACTTGCATTTGTGATTGTTGTTAATAGTGGAGAGCTACAATCTGTGCCTTGCATTTCAATTCAACAAAACTCTAAGACATGTCATAGGCGGACGTATATTGGTTGCTGTACCATAAGCCACATTAGTTTCACATTTGCTTCATTGCATGTGACGAAGCGGCCAAGTCAACTCACTCCCACATATTTTGTGAATAGTAACAGAAGGATTCTATCAAAGCGAACAAGGACCTAGCCAGAAAAAAACAAGGAATCACATACTAAATCAATCCATATCTATAGAATGCTTTCGACTCCTGCCAAAAATTAACCAAACATGCTTATGAGAAAATATTTAGCTTTTATATTTCACACCCTGATAAATATTTCCGTTCTCGTTTTTCATGTCATTATTGATCTGTGATTAATCCATACTTCCACACAAACATGCAATTGCATGGGTGCAGGAATGTTCACCCTTTGGAACATCTCAAGTGAGCCAAATTAAAATAGTTAGTTTTAATCTGTAAAGCTAACTGTTGTTTGCAATTGGTGGCACATCGATTGGCATGGATACATATTTTATATAAAAGAAAATAGAAACTCGATTAACAATTGTTTAATGGTGATGATGAAGAAAATATAGATAGGGCAGGCTTGACTAAGAGATGATAGTAAATGTTTGTGGGATTTAACCAATACTTGTGTAGACACAAGTTGGCTACCTACTTAGCTTCTTTTTTCTTCTCTATAATTTTTGTGGTAAACCCCAGCCTCTGCCATTTTACTCATATACCCCGGCATCCTTCGTAACTACCCTCTTCACCATATATATATGTACGTGGTTCTATTGTCTATCGCCAAAACCAAAAGAGGTGAACAAACAAGATGTATATGAACAAAAAGTCTAGTCTCCATAATTAAGGTCTACATACTCTAAATTTTATATGTAATTAAAAAGTTGAAATCACGTACGTGTCATAAGTCATAACCTTAATTGTTTGACCCTCTCTAGAGCTGTGCGTTATAGTTATCGTACGTGACTATTAACAAACATGCATGTGGCTAATCCATTTTATTCCGTGTGTACCTATTTGTGGATGTTTACCTATAAAAATTGGGTAGAAGGCACTGGTCAAACGTCAAAGTAGACCAGAAGAGGATGTATAGTCAAAGGGTAATAATGTACTTTTAATACATATAAAAAAATATCAAGTGCCAATTTGAGACGCCATTACAATATAATGTACTACTATTACTACTATAAATACATAAACCCTCTGAATGCAACATTGCAATGCAAACGAATAGCTTTTCATTATCTCCACACGCATAACACATAAGTTTTAATTAAACACAAAAGGTGGTGATGATGATGATTCATTTTCAAGGTTACATGTTAATAATATGTTTAATCACTGGAGCTCCAGCCATGGCACGTAACATGATTATTCGCAACCCCTTGGTTGAGCTCGCCACACTGGATGAGTTGACAAGACTCGCTGGATACGGAGAAGAGAAGCTCTCTACTGTGGTGGTCACCGGGACGTTACTATGTGATGCTTTTTTACGTAAAAATTCCCCCCTCGTGTCACATCCAATCCCTGGTATGTATATGCATGAAAATCAATAAATCACACCTGTTATAAAACGATAGACTTCGCTAATTATTATTACTTAACTGTATCTACTTTCAGGAGCATTGGTGGGAATTTCGTGTCGTCATACTAGTGTTAACAGGAAAACAAGTAAATCATCAGACTGCGTAACAAAAGGCAAAACTGATCAGTATGGAGATTTTCATATTGATCTTCCTTCGCATCTTCATGCAATTCCAAACATTGAAAAGAGATGTTTCATTAGAATTCTTGGCCTACCGAAGAAATCTCCATGCCACCAATCAGCCTTAACTAATTATAAACACAAACGGATAGAGTTATTATCATCATCAGGGAACGGAATTCGCGCTTACTCTAGTCATGGGATCCATTTAACAGCACATAAAAGACATTCACATCCATTCAGGGGAAGGAAAACCCACCATACACATTTTGTAACTAATTAACTAGCTATGAAGAGGTTACCGCAACTTATGCACGTACGATATGATGGCGCTAAGGTCACAAAAGTGATGAGTTGTGGAATCTTGTTTCCGACGTTTATCTTTATCTGCCACCGTGTGTGTTCATGAGAGAAAAATGTACATATATAGACATATATACTATATATAGTGTCGTGTTGCTTGTATTATCTACTCGAAACTAAAGGGCATGCAACAAATTATACTTAATTAAGCAAACAAACAATGATGTTTGTTCAAAAGTTGTGTTGTGATAAGATTTCTATTTAATGGCAAGTACATACGAACTCAATGATACATGATCATCGCTCATTGTTAGACCACACTAGCTACATTTTGCATTAAGGTGTGGCAAGCGAGCTGTATACGGGTGTGAGATTTGTGTTGATTCGTTAATATATTCTGACCTTTTTTGTCTTAACGACAAAATTTTATTTAGCATAGCCATTTAGCAAAACAGTACTAGAAAGCTGTTGTGATTTATTAATCTAGTTAACGAATTAACTACAAGTACGCTGCGAATCAGATCTAGTTTAATATTATGAATTAACACATAAATTACTAACCTTTGTTTATTGATAATACAATAAACGATATAGATCTTAATTCTTGAAACCGTTAGTGATTAAAATAACCACCTCTATGGTATGCTCACACTACACGTCACGGAGATACGCTAGGATGCTAGTGCTTGCTTAACACCACAAACCAACTAGGGTTTGGTGTTTTTGAGTTGGAACGATTGAACAAGCAAAACCTTGTGGGGTTTACTTTCTGCCAATACAACACTAGAAAGAGAAATGCTACATCCACCAAAAGTTTACAAAAAATTATCCACACAATAACATGGCATGTGAGTTGGACCAATAATTTTGTATGCTTTTTCTTTTTCATCATTTTCATCACCAATATTTGCATGGCAAGTGTATGTGTGGATTATTTTTTGTAAATCTTTTGTGGATGTAGCATTGCTCCACTAGAAAAGAGGATAATATAATATCATCATACTAGCATGCAGTATATTAACGAGGTGGGTTTACCCGCGCTCTGCCGCGGAGCGTGGGGGAAAAAGTGTGCAAGACTCCAATAGTGCGAGGGGGTATTTCGAAAAAAAAGGAAAAACAAATTTTAAAAACAAAACAAAAAGAAAATTAAAAAAAAAACGGGTCAGACCTGGGTAAAACCCGCGCATTAAATGTAGAGATCCTGCCTTATAATATATAGCAAGTTTTTTATACCCGCGTTTTGCTCCGGTGCGTTTTGTATAGGGCATTTTTTTATTATGAAGGTTTTTTTGTCGTGTTTTGAATACCCGCATTTAGCTGTGGCGCATTTTGTATAGAGCGTTCTTTATCTTCTTGAGTCTAACACATAATAACGATTCTGTTTATTAACCGATCCTTATTTTCGTTGTTGGCTCATTAAGTTAGGGTTTTGATTCCTTATCTTTTAGGGTTCGTTCTTGCTTTCGTTTTGATTCGAAATTGCCTGTGCCTGATTTGATTATCCTATCCACTAGGATCTGATCTGTTAGGCTATCATTATGTTACTGATTTAAGGTTTTGGGTTCTTCCAAAATCGACTTAGGGTTTTTGTTTTATTGGTCACCAACGTTTCGATCTAATTAGAATAGTGAATCATCAAAAATGGGTAGGTTTGACTCTGCGCGTAAACTATAAACCCTAGCTTTGCTTGGGTTTCTCGTTCTGTAGAAAGACGTGGTTCTACTTGATTTTCTTGTTTCAAGGTTGTGTACAATAGTTGTTTGAGGTGGAATGGAGCACGGTTTTCTGAGCCAAAAAAGTAGTGGGAGGGAGGGGAGAGGTGTTAAGGAGAAGGAACTCAATAGGAATAAGAAGCATACCGCTTCAGGTATTGGTGTGTCTACGGATTCAGAAGATACTATGAATGATGATACTCCAATTGGTGTTGCATCTGTCGTTCGGGAGGGTGTAACACCATCTGTGGTTGACATGACGGTTGAGATGGGTAAGAAAAATTCTTTGGATGATACTACTGTTCCGGGATCCTTTCCACCATTATCTACGCCGGTTACTACTACGGCTGGTAATGCCCCTGGTAAGTCTTCGTATGCTAATATCACTGGTAAACCAAGTGGGAAGAAAGTGAATGTTCGTACTTTGTATACACCCGGGGGTAATGGAATTGATGTAGTTGTTCCGGTGGATTCTATTCGTGCTATTAGTGAACGCTTTGCTAATACATCTTATGGTTTTTTCTTGGGGAAGAAGGTGGCATACCCTATTGTTGCTAACTATGTTAGGAATACTTGGGGTAAATATGGGCTTGTTCGCTTAATGTTCAGCTCGTCTACCAGGTTATTCTCCTTTCAATTTAACTCCATGAACGGATTAGATGCTATGCTTGAGAATGGTCCATGGTTTATCCGGAATAACCCGCTTATCCTGAAGAAATGGCATCTGGATGAAAACCTATTGAAAGAAGATGTTAGTACTGTTCCAATTTGGGTTAAACTACATGGTGTACCTACAACGGCTTTCAGCGAGGATGGCTTGAGTGTCATTGCTACTAAACTGGGTACTCCTCTAATGCTTGACTCTTATACATCTGATATGTACATGCAATCTTGGGGTAGGTCAAGCTATGCTAGAGTTATGATTGAGCTTCGAGCTGATGTGGAGTTGAAAGATAACATTTTCGTGGCTATGCCTAAAATTACTAGGGATAGCCATTATATATGTAATGTCCGTGTTGAGTATGAGCGGAAACCTCCTAGGTATTCGTCTTGTAAGGTTTTTAGACATATTAATGAGGAATGTCTAAAGAATACAGGTCTTGTTGAGAAGAAGACTATGAAGAAGCTTAGTTAAACTTCTCGAGGTGTTCCGGTTGGTCCAAAAATATGGTTTAAACCTCAGAAAGCATATCGACCTGTTCCCAAAAAGCCTAATGCTAGTTCTAGTGGTAATAAGAAGAAAGGTGTGGAACCTACTATAGAGGTTAGTAATTCAAATTCATTTGATGTCCTTAATTCGGTCGATAATGATGTGGAGTTTGGTACCAATAGGGGGACTACTAATTTGGTAAATAATGGGGCTAATTCAAGTGGATCCTCTTTTATGAATATCGATAATAGTAGTACTGGTACTACTCCTATTATTGATAAAATCGGGAAGTTTGAAGAATTACTTACTAGTGGGAAAGCTACTCTTGTGGATGAAACTGGTAATCCTTTAAAGAAGGTAGAGTTTTCGGGTGATTATGATAGTGAAGATGAGGTTGCATCAGTTGATAATGATATGGCTCGTTCTATGGCCGAGTGGTAAAGATGGAAGTGATAAAGGTTATGGTACTAATAGCTTGTTGGAACAATGGAGGGATTCTTATCCGGATAATGATGATTATGAACCGTATGATGACGATATGTACGAGAATCATGATTTGTCGAGCACCTGCAGTCTATTTGTGATGATCTTGATATCACGGTCCGTGGCAGAAACAAGAAATAGATTTTTTTATGTTTGTTGAGAGTCGTTTTTAATGTTGTCTTAGTAGTATCCTCCTATGGAGTAGTTATGCTTATTATGTTCGCTTTTTGCCTATGTAACGGGCTGAGATGTGGGACTCACCCACATCCTTTGTACTGAATCGCTTTTTTGGAGTAATACATTTACCGGGGAAACCTTTACCCAAAAATACAAAGCACATTAGCATAACTTTGTTATTGAATCACAAATGTGAATTCCCTTTTTTTAGTAAATGAGTTACAACAATAGCCATTTTCATATGAGTAACTGATCTATTTGCTACATGTAGAATTCGAAAGTGAAATCTATATATTGTGATGACACATAGCTACTACAGTTCACTCTTGTAGTATTTAACTCTAGCTTATATAAACAAAAGCTAATCTTATAAGTCAGACAAAATCAAAATGAGCACATCTGTTAATCTCATTCATTTCTTAGAAATATAAGTTGCAGACTATGTTATACATGTCTTTCTTGTATTGCATAGAATTGAAATTACACATGTTTACTTGTACAATATGGCCGAACACATTCTGTTGACCTCAAAATTCAAGCGTTAACAGACGAATTCTCATGATTGCAGTTTGAAACAAAAAGACTCAATGGTGAAAAGAACATTTAATTTGCTAGTCTCTTTACGACTTGCCTTATCATCGTAGGTCTCCCGGAAGACGATTCAGCGGTGTAGATCACTCATAAATCTATTTAAACAAATCCCTTAACACAGTTTCAGGCGTGACCTTTCATAGTCTGTCCCAGAAGCCTCTTCACTCCTCTTTTCTTGCCTCAACATCCTAACCAACGTCATAATAGTGTAACCATTATCCTGACCCGAAAATGAAAGCGCTTTTACCCGCTATCAACTCAATCAACATCACTTTCTTCCAAAGCCTCCCCCGATTCCACTTTTTGCAGGCCATGATGCGGATAAATGTGGGTTTTCTCCTGCTTATTCATTAGTGTTAGGAATGATAAAAGTGACGATCTTATTGAGATAAATGTCTTGTAATAAATAGAGAAATAATATTATGTAATAGGTTAGGTGATAGGTTTGTGACTTAAATAAAGTCACGAGACCTGATAAATAGCCAAAAGCTAAGAAACAAGAGCTCCTTGCTCTTCTTGTAAAATGGGTATAAATACCCCACCACTACCTTATTTGTGAGGGGTGTCTCTTAAGTGTCTTCTAATCTCATTCTTATCTTTTCTCTAATCCTCATATTCCCTCTTTCTCTCTCTACTTTCCATCTTTCTCTCTCTAGAATAAACACACACAACACCTAAACACACACTCTATTGCTTATTGATCCTAAATACAAGACCTAACAAGTAGTATCATAACTTCAGGAGCGATTTAGTGTTGTTTAGGAGTGCTTATTCTGTTTTTAGTCTATTTTTGTGAGCTTATTGAGTCAAAACTGCTTTTTCGTGCTTAAATTCTGGCCAAAAAGTCAAAAACAGTTTCATACATGTCCTTATTCAGTTTTTAGAGCTTATTTTGTGCTTATTTTGCTAATGTCGGTTTTATCGAGATTGATTGCTTACGGTTTTATCGTAAGAATCGTGGCCAAATTAGTTCAAAATCTGCTTATTTGTGACTATTATCAAAATCAGTAGTTCAAATTCAGTAAAAGCAATTTCAATTCTTAATTCCGGTAGCAATTGACTGGTCAAAGCTAGTTACATCTGGTCAAAGTTTGTTAGATCTGGTCAAACTACAAATTTAGAAGTCAAATTCGGTATTGACTTTTAGTCATCGGTCAAACTCGGTTTTTGAAAAACACGTTTTTGGATCTTAGGTTTAGATCTATCCAGATATGTGTATATATCAAACTTGAAAACAAAAGAGTATAATCTTCAAACTCGGAAATTTAATGTAACTGAAACTAGTCAAATTTCGACTTTACGCTTTCAAAGTCGCATAAGATCTCAGTATATAACTTTGTGTGTATATCAATAAGTTCAAAGACTTTTTCAAAAGATTAAAAACACACAAGAGTTTCATCATCACAAATCTTGTATCAAACTCGGAACTCACAAAAGATAACACAAGCATACGAGTGTCAAGTCACTTTTTGTTTCGATTCAAAAACGAAAAAACTAGAGAAAGAAAGATCTCAGATTTGTGTTTTGAGTTCTAAACCACAATAGTTTAGATTCAACATATTTTCATAATTGATCTTGTTCAAACACAAGTTTCTTGTTCATTTTCGAATCCATCAAGAGAAAAGATCAAAACTAAATAGTTTCAATCACTCTCTTTTGTTTCGGATTAAAGACAAACAATGACAAGAACAAAAGTGTCAAATCTTAGTTTGGTTTATTTTCTCATCTCTGTTGAGATTTCAAAGATATTTCAAGATCAATACATGAAATTAAACCAAATCATCATAGATCTTGTTAAAGGATAGCTTCAATAATTTTTGAAATCTGATAAAGCAAAACAAAAACAAGTGTGTTCCTGTCTTCCTTTTGTTTCAGTGGGAAAAAGAAAACAAGAAATGAAAAACGAAAAACCTACCTTTAATTCTTATAACAATCTTAAAGTCATCTTTGTAAATCTACTAGAACTGTGCTCTAACTGAAAGAACTTCAAGGGTTTTAGTGAGTAGTTATCAAAAGTGATAAAGTGATAAGTGTATATTTCTCAAAAGTGAAGATAGGGTTTGAGAAGTTTTTAGATCTGCGATTATTGTGGTTGTGTTGTGATCAAAGCTTAAAGGAGTTGTGGTGTGTAACTGAGGAGAGAATAATAGAGGCGCAGTGGTTATGAGTTTAGGGTTAGGGTTGTAAAAGTGTGTGCGTATCATATATATCTGTTCTAGTGAAGGACATTTTTGTGAGATTTAATTAATATCGAAAGTTTATATTGGGCCTGTGAGATTTAATTGTGTTTAGGGCTGATAGGTTTCTACCATATTTGGGCCGGTAATAAGAGTTGAGCACAGTACTGTGTGTGTATCGAATTTGTGAGATTTTGAGTTAAAACTAAATTTTATACTTAAGAGTGTTATATAAAAATTGTTGGTGTAAAATCTGAGTTACGGGTTGATAATTTATGGATTGATAAGGAATTATATCATTTTCGGTATTCATTACCTTTGTACTTGTTTGATTATCAAGATTTCATAGATAAGTTCTTCCTTTTTCAGTTCCATCGAAATTGAAGTTACTATAGGATCTCACTTTCGGTTTCATCGAATTTAGTTTAGAGATATCATTTGAGTTTGTGTTCGTGATTGATTTGGTTTGTGTAGCACTGATAGCTTGTGTGTGATTTGGTTTGTGTGATAATTTGGATTGAATTTTTAGGTTTGTGTTGAAAATTACTTGGGTTCGTTGTGATAAATAAGGAAAATGGAATCAAACGAGGATAAAACTAACTATTATAACAAATATATTGAGGCTGATCGAAAAGCAAGACGATTAGCTCAGGAGGCTTAGTTTCAATTTATTCGTGATCGAGATATCATTCGAGATCTAAAACAACAACGTGATAAATTGGACTTAGCTGTTGTTGAATATAAAAGACAAAAAGAGGAGTATCAAAAGACACAAACGATTTTAAATCAAAAACAGCGTGACAAAGAGGAAAAATATCTTAATGACATTCTTCAGTTACAAGCTAAAACCAAAGATCTTGAAAACGTTGTTTGTAAAATGGGCAAATCAACTGAAACACTTCGGTTGCTTACAAATGAACAAAAAGCTTTTCGGGACAACTTACGTAAGTCGGGATTAGGATATAACGGTCCTTATGTTCTTTCACAAGCTTATGCTAAAATTCCTAAGTTGTATCGTGCTTATGAACTTTGTGATAAGAATGAACAACTGCATGTGTTTGATTCTGATGAAACTCTTGAGGATGCTGAAAAAGTCGATTAAAAATGAACGATTTGCAAAAAGATGAAAAAGTTCAATAGTTAAAGATAAAACCAATTGATTACGGAAAATTGAACAAATTTTATGATGATTTTGTTCCACAAAAAGAATCTTTTGCTGAACAAACATATTTTCCATCATCTTTTATATCTTCTAAAGAATTTTCTTCTAATAAAAAACCAAGCATGGCATCAATGCCTAGTGCAAATCCAATGCTTGTGGATTTGAATGAAATGGAAAATGTTTTCAAAAAATTGTTTGAGTTACTAGAAAAGAATTCTAAACGAACAAGCATTTTCTATACGTCTCTAAAAGAACTTCGATTAATCGATATTTGTGTAGAAGCGAAATTAATTCTTCAAGAATTGCATTTGTATTTTGAAATCTTTCAAAATTGATTTAAAAGAGATGTAAAAGAAATGAAAGATGTTTTTGTTTCAGTGGAAAATGATCTTGATGAAACTCTCAAACAAAATGAGTTTCTAAAAGATCGACTCTTAGAAGCATCCTTAGCTGAAGATGTCAATAATCTTGTCATAACCTCTTGTGTGGAAATAAGGAATAAGGATTTACATGATGAAATTGAAAGAATTTCAAAAGAGCCAAAAGATGTTTCAAATGAGAGTAAAACAGCTGATGCGGCTTGTAATGATGCATTTGAAGTCACATGGGATTTGTCAAAAAGAATTGTTGAATTGGAAAAAGAATTGTCAAAATTTAAGGCAAAGAGTATTGCTCTTGAAATCGCACTTCAGCACAAGTCTTGAGAAAATAATTCTTTGAAAACATTGCAAAAAAAAAATGAGAATTTTATG
>BQNB010204291.1:0-10701 GCA_026074375.1 Tanacetum coccineum | reverse complement strand
TTTTTCCCAGATGGCAAATCAACAAGTATCCAAACCTTCTGTAATTTGAACTGCAGCAATTCCTCTTGCAATGCTTCAACCCAGCTCTAAGTACAACTTGACTTTCATCAAGAAGCTTAAAGCTAGGAGACAGGATAAGGCATTCAGTCACAGTAAAAAGGATACTATTTTTCTTGACACACATTTGTGAGACAGAAAAAAGGTTAAACTTAAGTTCATCTACAAAATAAACATCATCAAAGTATAAATTAGCATTTCTAATTTTACCTTTACCTGTTATTTTACCTCCTTTGGGATCACTTCTAAAAGCCACAAAGCCTCCATTGAAATCTTCATAGTCTAAAAGATAAGCTTTCTTGCTAGTCATATGGCTAGAGCAACCACTATCCACCACTGCATGATCATGTAACAAGATCTATGGATTGCCCTGCACAAAAAGTAAGAGAATTAGTATCTCTTAGGGACCCAAGCCATTATAGACTTGGAAATCCCTTTTGGGTCAACATACTCAACTTTCTTGAGCATGAATGATCCACTGTCTTTGGACAAATGATCCAAGTAATTTCCCTTAGGCCTCCATAAGGTCAGTATTCATCTTACCCTTACTAGTATTAACTACTGCTCTTGTCCTGGTAGTAGTCATATTTTGAACCCCAAAAGTTTTAACATCTTGTTTTAAGTCTTTGGGTCTAAAAGTTGGTTTTGTATAGTAAGACCTCTTAATAGGTGAATATGAGCCTCTTGGTCTTACATTGTCCATTCTTGGGTAAATTGGTCTAATAGCACCAGTGGTGCTATTTTTGGAGTAAATGGTCTAACAGTACTAATAGGCCTGGCAGTACTAACTGGCCTAGCAGTACTAACTTTGTGAACTGCTCTTTTCTCATTTTGCTTCATAGGAGTAATCAAACCTATTTTTGTTAGAACTCCTGATGGGATAAAAGTCTTTCTTAAATGAGGGTATTTCAATTTATTTAAATTTTTTTGGTGATTTACCCTTTTAGCATTATCCCATACTGGTTTGTTCACCCTTGGACCAGTATTGACCATATTTTTCAACTTAGGCTCTTGACTCTTTTTGTCATGAAAATTACAATCTTTAATCAAATGGCCAGTACTTTTACAAACAAAGCAAGCTTTTATTTTCTTAAATCCAATTCCTTGTTTTTGAAAAAGTTTGACCAATTTTATCAACTCTATGTTTAACTGTTTGAGATTTATTAGTCTTAACAGGACTAACTATTTTCACTTCAGACACATCATCCTCATCATCTGAGTTCCAATCCTTAATGATAACTTTATCTCTGTTAACTAATTCATAGACTGTCTTAGGTTTTTGAGTATTCGCTTCATTTGTTTTACCTACAGTCTCACTTGTTTTAGTATTAAGATCAGTTGTTTTTGACTCAATGATTTTCTTCCTAATGGCATATTCATCTAAACCTGCAAATGATATGTCAGCTCTTGGGGTTAAGAAGTTCCCTGTTATAGGAGGGGGAACATCATGATACCCATCTGCTTTGGAAGACCTATCATTAGCTGGTGTGGACTCTTCATCACTAGATCTGACATCAAAAAACACTCAAACTAATCTCACTATCAGTTTCAGAATTGTTACTCATTTCATTCAATTATGTGCCATATCCTAAACTAGTTTTATCTCTAGCACTCATTTGACTGTTGAATAATTCATCTAGATTCTTGGATGATTCTTCCCATTTTTCTATCTTTAATTTTAACTCATCTCTTTCCTTAACAACTTTCTCTAATTCCAGGTTAAGGTTGTTAACTTTTATTTCTCTGCATTTAAGCTCATAGTTTTGAAATTCATATTTCTCACCCCAAGCCAATTCATTCTTTTCATGTCCAAGAATCCTAGATTCTAGTGACTCTAAGGCTATCTCATAACCCTTGATTTCTAGTTTTGATTTGTTATGTTTTTCTCTTTCAGTATCATAGTTCTTTTGAAGAGTTTTAAATGATTCAAGACATTGTTTAGAACATTTTTGTACCTCACTGTCAAAAGAACTTGATGAGCTTGAAGAGGAGATTGCCATCAAAGCATAGTTGACTGGTTCTACTTCAAAATCATTGCTCCAGTCATAGCCTCCTAGACCATCTTGAGCCACCAGTGCCTGTGATGAAGATTCATTTGTTGGTGCATTGCTCCTGCCATTGTCACCATAAGATCTTCTCCCTTGATTCCTTCCAGTAGCAAAGTGCCCTTTTCTGTAACAGTTGTAGCACTCAATCTTTGACTTATCAAGAGAAACAGGTCATTTTTCTTTGAAGTCCAAGTTCCTTCCTGTCCTTTGAATGAACTTCTTTACTCTGACAGTCAACATAGCCACCTGCCATCGAAGATCCAATTCCTCCAAGTCATCTCCATCCATCTGCTGAAAATCCTCATTCTCAAGTTGAGGACTGGTTGTTGGTTGTGCAAGGAAGGAGTAAGCTACATCATGAGCACATGGAGTAGATGGAACTTGATTAATTCCACCAGCAGTACTAACCCCAAAATCTCCACTGGCAGTACTAACTTCATTAGTACTGCTAGTGTTCTCAGAAGAAAGAAATGCCAAGTTCTGAGAAGTAGGAGTGGAACTTGAAGACCTTTTCAACTCATCTTCATAAACCCTAAGATTGTTGTAAAGGTCATCAATATCAATCTCATCAATGTCTGGCTTATTTCTCATGATGAGGGCAATCTGATTCCATGAAGAAGGAAGACTTCTAAGGAACTTCTGGTTGATATCTTCCTTTGATATTGGAGCACCATGAACCTCCAATTGACTTATCAGTTTTTGGAACCTATCATAAGCTTTGTCCAAGCTTTCATTTGATGCAGTAGAAAAAAAAGTTTCAAACTAATATGTTAAAACCATTTTTCTGCATCTTCTGGATTATTCTTCTTACCTCTAAACTTGATTTGATTGCATTCACAGACGGTGTTTTAGCTTCTGCTGCAACATTTTGAAACTTGGAGGAGGTATCATCGGTATTGCTAAAAGCAAGTTGACTCTTACCTCTTTCTTAATTCCTTATAGCAGCAGTTGTTTGGCAGTCTTAAGTGAGCAGGAAGGCAGATATTTTCTCCAGTTGTTGCAGGCTCTTCTTCTAGATCTCCATTGTCAAATAAATCCATAGGTTTTATTATGGTCTGTGATGACAGATATATTGTCGCATTCTCATGCTCCAAATATTCATATTCCCCTTCATGATGATAAGGGATTTCATTGAAGTATTAGTGGGTGGATGAAAATGTCTTGTTCTGCCATCCTTACTATGAGTCCTCTTCTTATTAAGAGTTTCCACAACAAGCTCTGATTAACCACTTGTTGGATCGTTTTACTGAATAGATTTAACCTCAGCTGCAAAAGAGTTTGCTCTTTTTGATTATTCTAAAAGCAACAATAATGAATCATGAGTAAAACAATATTGATTATGCGGAATCTAATCAATTAATGCTAGCAGAGAACAATATTGATATATCACAAAAGAACTTTTATAGCAAAACCTTGAATCTGCCTAGGTTACTGATCTTTCACAAGCTACTAATTACTATTCGACCTCTTTGATATAGTAGAACTATTAACTAATAAACTATGCCAGGCGTTCCTTTTTATAAACTAGGAAACCGCTAATGGCTTTACAAAACGCGTATAAAGATCATGCATATCCTTTCCTAAGATATCTCATGCATATCTCAAAAACGATACTAACTACTTTATACTAACGGTACTAACTATGTGATCAGTACTTAACATTTTGTACTGTCAGTACTAATTACAACTAGCGGTACTAACTAATATAACTAACGGTACTAAGTCAGGAATGCATAATTCCCAACCATCTTGGCTTATTAAGATCTTGTGGTAGCTTTTAATTGAACCTAGAACTTGTTTGATAACTTTTTAGTATATCGGACTTGCTTATTTTGTATTTTGGCGTTTTAAAGGCTTATTGGGCCTAAAAGCCCAATAAGAGTTTTGGTGACTCGTTAGATTTGTTTTAAATGGAAAACGATTGTATAGAGTTTGTAAATTGTAAATTGTGATTTGAAAGTGGTTTGAAATTGGATTTTGATAAAGTCTATGACTTTGGAAAAATGAGTAAACACGAACGGATCATGCCGAAATTTTGTAAAAATCTTATACTTAGAAATTATTCAGAAAAACATAAATAATAAAATATTTTGATTAAATTATTTAGACGATTGGAAATCGTCAAAACTATAAAATAACAGTTTTTTATACTGTTAATAATACATATAATATAATATTATATTTATATAATTAATATAATATTATATACGTACTTACTTACAACTTAGGACTTTTCATAAAAACCGATCACTAATGTTTTTAATACAAAAATAACGTTTACCAAAAATGAATAATAAACGTTCATGCATCAATTACATATGTTAACTTTCCGAGACTAAATCGAAACCTGTATTTTTCTAGTATCATACAAGCTGTACCCACCGATCGTTACAGAGTGGACCCTAATTTTGTCGTATACTCGTTAAACTTATCATAAGGTGAGTTCATAACCCTGCACTTTTACTCGTTTTGAATAAATGTTTTATAACTTTGGGTGAGAGAAGAAAATTGCTATTTGTTTATTAAAATCGGACTCACAAGTACTTTCATGAGAATTTTATCCCTGTTTACGTGTTTGTTGACTAAGTAGACGCTAGGATCTTCTTATTGCCCAAAAACTATCATGAACTGTGAATCTCATGAACCGGAGGACGGGTTGAGTGAGCGCGAGGTGAATAAATAGATCTATTGGGGACTATTTTATAATTTCCGGGTAAGTCGCACTTACTTCACAAGGGTGCTCAGATTAAACGAATATATGTCATGTCGAATTTCGGATAGGAAATCTTAGATCGGATTTCCTCTAGGGCAATGCAACCTATAACTATATGAAAGCTATGTCTCAGAATTAGCATCGGTGTCATGAGCTTAGTGCAACATAAATATCTTTTATGTGAAGTTGTATTTGTTATAACTGTCGCATGCCTGTAAAATTTGTGTGTGGGCCACTATATTACATCCAAATTTAACCTATGAATTCACTCAACTTTATGTTGACCGTTTTAAGCATGTTTTTCTCAGGTGCTTAGCTTGGAAGATGTTGCTTGATCTATATGAAGTCTAATTGTCCGAACCAGATTTCAGATTTCATCTATGTTATCTTAAATACCGTTGTTGAACTTATTAAAGCTTCCACAATTTAACTTTCGAATCTTTTAAATTTGATTGATGTAAACTTATTATTATTTTAAATTTATGCAACGGTGTTTATTTTTAAAACGTACCCTTAGAGGTCGTTCTATATGCTTTGTACTTGAGATATCCAGGAACGTCACGCCTCCGGACACGTATTTCGTCCAGGGCTCGTTTAGGGGTGTGACAGTAGCCATGGCGGGTCGAACACCCTTTTATCTAGTTGTGATCTTGCTGCCATGGCTGAAATATAACCCTTTTATCCGGTCGTGTTCTTGCTGATATGGCTGACATATGACGATGATGATGATGTTGCTTTTGTGCACATTGATTTTACAGCTACAATAAGTTGCTGGACCGTGATGGGTCAAACAGATCTGTATCTTGGCGGGGCAGCACGAACTCGTGTTTGCAGCCTTGGTGGGTCGAACGCCCTTTTATCCTGTTCCGCACTTACAAATCTGAGCCAAACAGTTTCGCACTATCAAACATTATGTATTGTGGCTATTCGGGTTCGTTGCGTTTGTGATCGATGGATTGTAGTGGGTGAAATTGGCTCGTATCTTGACGGGGCATCACGTCATCGTGCTTGCAGCCATGGCGGGTCACATACCCTTTTCTCCAGCCCCGCACTCACAAATCTGAGCCTAACGTTTTTGGAACCCGCAATTATTGTATTTGTCCATTTGTTATTGATTATGGTGACCGAAAGTAAACCGTTCTATGATACATTTCTTTGTCGACTTCTTTATGGCCAAATGATGAAGTTTGACGAAAATGGGAGTGAAAATAGATTGGAATATACCATGGTGTTTTAGAAGGTAACATATTTAACTATTTCTTAGTCGACTTCTTTATGCAATACATGTAATTTGTGTCGCATTTTCTGGATAACAAAAAATGTAGCAACCCCAAGCACACTGACTTATGGTGCGTATTTTCACTTTTTAAAATGGCTTTAGTGCTTCAGTATTTCAAATAATGACCTAAACCATAGCATCGTATCGTTTAATCTCAAAGTTTGAATTAATTTTCACCAGCAGCTACTTCTTTGGCAGGTTACTTTCTACCGCAGCTTTCGTAATCGATGTAGGCTCTGTCAAGATTAAGAGCTATATGATATGCGTGCAGAGCATAAGTGTTAGGACAAGCCGATTGCATCAATGTCGATTTGCTTTATGATATGAGGTTATAATCTTATTCTTTATGAATCAGGTTTCAGTACTTGATGACTGATTCCTCTTTAGGCTGCAAAATGTACTCAATATTATGACATTTTGCATATTGTAGATTACTGGAATACCATTGGATGAAATATCCGCTGGGGTAGTTGGTGTTGTTCCTACGGTATTTGCTTCACAAAGCTAACAAAGCCACAACCTTTGGAAGCACCACTTTCTCTGTCCACGACGACTCCTAAAAAGAGAACGTGTAAATGAGCGACTTACCGAATTGGGGAAAGACACTTGATATGTCAACTCAAGATATTGCGGTTTCTGTTATATTAGAACTAATTTGTAGTTGCTAATCATAACAACTTTTTCATAAATTGTCGTATATAAAACGACGTCTTAAGTTATACTAATCATAACAGCTTTTTCGTAGCTTTGGTTCGGTTCTCGGTTCACGTTTCTCTCAAAATTAGTTTTCGGTTCGGGTGGGGTTTGGTCGGTTCGGTTTGGGTTTGAGCCGTTGCTCAGACCTAGACTACTGTGTATAATGTGTCGAGATTCATTGCATACTGTGTGATCAACAACTAACAGCTGAATACAATTTGAAAAATAGACAACAACTTATTACTTTCTTGAGCTAAATACATTATATAGAGGGAAGTATACAAGAGTACAAGACAAAAGTACAAGCTTACAACTTACATTTGCAACATGACCCTCAAAATTGGAATGTACCTCTTTTCAATTTGGCTTATTATTATATCTAATCTACACTCTATATTGTCGACCCGTTTAGCAACTTGCCCAGAATGCAGGTTAGGATTTATAAGGGGGTGTTTGGTTTAACTTATTTAGTTTCATTTTTACTCATAATTGCTTTTTGTTAGATGCCATGCACGTCTCCATCCATATTTGTTCGTCTCAATCTAATGCCTAATGCCTACAAATTTTAAATGAGAAACGATTAAAGGTTGAAAAAAATGCTAAATCATTTCTCATTGCCACAACCATGTCAGTGAGGCAATGTGTCCAAACATGTTGGGGTTGAAATATGTTGTTTTTAGTATGGGTCAAAGCGGGACGCGTTGGCTTGCGAGCACATTTTCCCATTTTTACAGATTTTAATTCTTAGGTATAAATAGAAAATGATATTATCACAAATATACTCTTAAATCTCTTAAGAAAAACAATTTAGGATTCCCTTATGTTTGTCCGTTTATAGTAGTTGGAAGGAACTTTTGATTAAATAAGTGAATGTTATATGAAGTGAATCTCCTGTATAAGGAGCGAGGTATTGTAATGTCGCAGGGGAATCCGCCGTTTCGGCTACCGACTTTTCTATTCATTTTTAGTTCACATAATGCAATTTTAAATGATATAAGCCTTTAGTTTATTAATCGTCACTTCTTATTAATCGTCTTCTTTTGCATATTGGATAGGTCGTTTCAGAATTTCATGTCTCAAGCTGATCCAGAAACTCTCCACCAGAAGAGCTTCAAAACATGCTCAATATGGCATCATCCTTCAAAGAGCAAGTTAAACGTCAACAAAGAGCAAGTTAAACGTCAACAAATAGTGATTTACGATCAAATGGATCTCGATTGAATAAGGCCTCCCCTCCTTAAGGAAGACGATGATGAAAAGTATGAGTCCAGATATGATGGCAAACATGAGTCAACAATTTGGATTTAAACTATCATGGGAGGACGCAGACAAAGCTCAACAAGCAATGGCATCTTTAATGTCAAGAGAGTATTGATAGAATGGTATATTTCATACATAATACACTAACTATATTTTATATCTGATATGGTTCTTATATGATTGTTTAATGAGTAACTCCAAGAGGCTGTAGCATAATTATTGATAAGTACAAAAATGTGTCAGTTTCCTCCTCCTTTTAAAACATGTTTTTTGTGTTGCAACAGATGAAATTGGCTAATAGAATACAACGAACGATGTTGGTCATGGCATCTTACAAGTCTTCCGGAAGACAGTGTTACGATCTTCCATACTATCAATGACATTTCTTCATAGGATGGTAACAACATTAGAGAAGACGAGAATGGCTGTGGAATGTATGTGTGCGAGAGATATGGCAGCGTGCATTAGCAAAATGATGAAGAATAGTGAGTCACCGTGCTTATCATGCGCTTACTTTTTTCATAACTATTATTCCATGCCATCTTGATTTATATACTGCAAATTTTTTTTACTTGGTTCATTGTAAATTTTGTATTAAACTTTTTTATCAACCGCACAGAATTTGTACCGTGTACTAGAACAAATATCTGGGACTTTAAATGCACACAAAACTCACTACAGCATAAAACCTCAATTGTGAATACCCTAAATGATATATTTTAAAATCTATAACGTGATTTCAATAATATGTTGTAATTGTTGTTGTTGTAATAGAGTAATATAGCTTAGGGAGGTGATTTGCACTCTACTTTACAGTGTACAGACTGTTAAAACATGAAATAAATAATGTACAACTACATGATGCATGTAATAGAGTGTCCCAATAAATAGCGTGAGACGTGGCGTGACGGCATGACCAAGCTTCACGCCTTAGCGGTTATGACGTAGCTTTTCCGTTTTTAAGGTGTGGCTTAAGGCGGCCCAAAATATGAAAATATTTATATATTTATATCATATTTCGTATATATTGAGTTTAAATAAAGCGTTGTACATATGAATAAAGTTAAGAAACTGTTAATATATGCAATATTCTGCATTTTGAATTTTTTTTTATCGGAGTTGAATCTAAAAGGCTCGCCACGCCTCACGCCTTAGCGCGCCTTATCGCGTCTTTTCACGCCTCATCCCTCGCCACGCCTAGAGTCGACGCCTTGGTCCATTTCGTAACGTGGAGGCCACGCCTCACGCCTTAGCGACGCCTTGGCGCCGCAAAGGCGCGCCTTTTAGAACACTACACATATTGAGAGTGTGTAAATTAAGTCCCATTAGTTTAGTATGCCAGTATACCAAATATGCTTGCCCATCAAACTGACCCGTCATAGTTTTAAATGTTTGGCGCAAAGTCGTTTTAATCCGTCTATGGCTCTCTGATTTACACTTAACTTGCTCACATAGATGACTCATTCTGTTAAATAAGTTCAATAGAAAATTTGATATAGGTCTAAAGGTTAAAAGAGTACTAAAAGGTTCATTTTCAGATTTTAGTTTGTTTCAATTATTACTATGTAAGCAATTCCCTTGGTAGCTAGCTAGGCAAGTTTTCATCTTTAGGCTAGATGGAATGACATCAAACTCATCTCAATATTGTCCACTCACCTAGATGAGTACCATTCCTTTCACCTTAACTCACGCGTGAGTTGGTTCAAACTAGGTGAGCCACTCACCTTGGTGAGTTACAAACAAAGTGGACCCATTTATTTTTTTAATTTATTTTATTTGGGTTTGTGAGTGTGTATGAGTATTTAGTGGGTATAACTTATATAAAGTGAGTATTTTAATAAAATGTGAGTTTTAGTTTGCTATTACGGGTGAAAGGTGAGTTTTAAAGTTGGAGAGAAAAAACTGATGTGACACTCAGGGTGAGTTGTGTGCAACCATTCCATTTAGCCTAAAATATCACTGTAAGTCTATAACTGAGCATATATCAAAGTGTACCCAAGCTTTGTTTGATATAATGAAAGGTAAATTCAGTATGCATTCGCTTTGTATGAGACAATGGAAATTGAAAAAGAAACCTGTAATTAAATATACTAATATAAGAAACTTTTTTATATAAATTCTAATGTACCATCGACTTAGTATGTTAGTAAATAATAAAGTACTAGAATGACCAAGGCTAAGATACTATAAATTGATTGGGATTGACCAGAATGAGAGGTGGAATTGCTCGTGCAAGCAACGGAGTCACCGGTAGCAATGCAAGCAGTATTGGAGTCACTAGTGGAATTGCTCGTGCAGCTAGTAATGTTACCGGTGTAGTTGTTGTTTGGGTCATCATGGGTTTGATGTCTGCCTCCAAATACAGTTACAGGGATCACAACTGCTGGAATTCCACCAATTCCCTTTGAACCACGTCTGCGAGACCTTTACTATGACGACCACGACCACGCCGACCACGTCTACCAAATAGATGCACCACACCTTTGTTCACCACAAGTTCTTTCTTAATGTCTACAAGAAAAATATATACTTATAGACCATATATGTTGGGATTTAATAATCTAGGTAACCATTAGCTTACGAGTACGCAGCGGATGGATCTAGTAATAGCATATAGGTTAACACATAATAAAAGGTAAATAGAAAAC
>BQNB010204290.1:0-10701 GCA_026074375.1 Tanacetum coccineum | reverse complement strand
CTCTACTCGAGGCTTTAACTGCGAGGACTACAAAAGGGATGAAAAAACTCTTGCCAATTCCGAGACAAGAGAAAAATCCTCACTTACGGAGGCCGAGCCACCGGTTTTAACTCCGGAGTGATTTTGATGGAGACCCAAACAAGCCTCGAGGATATGAAACAAATTAGAAACAACGAAGCTAAAGAACCAAAGAGAAACACGAGGCCCGGAACTAGTTCTCCAACCACTAGTTCCCAAACTTGTTCTCCAGCTAGTTCTCCAATTAGTTCTCCAGCTAGGTGTCCAACTAGTTCTCCAGCTAGTTCTCCGACTAGTTCTCCAACTTGTATTCGTCACAAACTCGCGGGCAACAAAGGATTTTTCAGCCATTCAAGCCAATTACTCGCCATGCGTCCCCTATAAGAAAGCCAAGAATAAGAAGAAGAGCGAATATTATCAAAGAGGTCACTTTTCCGCATCGATTGAGCACAAAAAGTGATGTTGTTACGATATCTCCACATCCACAAAAAAGAAGCTGCGAAGATAACGTATAAACGACGAGACTTCTCTTTAGGAGCATGCCACGAACAAATCCAATTTTTCCAGACATCATAAGACGCTAATGACAGAAAAGGAATATCACACCACTTACGAACAAGGGACCAGACCTCTTTAACTAAATCACATTCAAAGAAAATGTGGCCAGCAGATTCTATATTACCATTGCATGAAGAACACGAAATCGTAAGAATGGCGATACCACGAGCCGATGAGGTAACCGGTCCAAAGACATTCTCCATAAAATATATTCACTTTACGCGAGAGAGTTTTTTCTAAAGTAGTAGCCGGCAATGGGAAGGTAGGGCTTGGAGTCATTACCGACGGTATACTCTTATAAAAAATACGCCATCTGGTATTGTAGTAATATGTATATATCAAAGTAGGTATAAAATCTCGTGAAATTGACCAAATTACCCCTTAAACTAGAGAGCATAAAATGTCAATCTTCACAATGAGAATTACACAGACCAAAGATACCGGAAGTAATAATCACTTTAGAAAGGTAATCAATACCCGGGTCGTAAATTTCTCAAAAGAAAGTCGTGAATTGAAATTCTAGGAAGATTCGATTCAAGTCAAAAATGTTTATAATTTTTTTTAAATTTGAATTACA
Source organism: Tanacetum coccineum (assembly GCA_026074375.1). Taxonomy (NCBI): domain Eukaryota; kingdom Viridiplantae; phylum Streptophyta; class Magnoliopsida; order Asterales; family Asteraceae; genus Tanacetum; species Tanacetum coccineum. The sequence goes on along the minus strand of BQNB010204290.1, from coordinate 9,548 downwards.
CTAAACTACGAATATAAACGCACAATAAAACTATGAAAATATTAAAGGGACTAAAAACAATTATCTAGCACGAAAAATTAATTCGCGAAAATTAACTAAGCAGCTAAATAGAAATTCTAAAAATTATAACACTATGGCTATTCAAACAATTTTCTAAAAATTCTAGACTTAAAAAGAAAATTTTAGCAAAAAGAATTTTTATTTTTCAACAATTTTTCTATTTTTTTATGATTTTTTAAAGATTTTTGTATTTTAAAAGTGAAAATTAAATCCTAAAAATATAAAAAACTTATTGGAAAAATTAAAAAAAAAAATTATTTTTAAGAGAAGAAATGTGTCAGAATAAATTATTGTACAAGAGCCCTAATTTTTATAAAAACTAGTAAAAAATAATTGCAATTATTAAATCCTAAACCTTAATTTTACTTTTTAATCATAAAACTAAAAAAGAATTTGAAAAATGAATTAAAAGTACTAGAAAACTACAGGGTGAAAAAATGGGACAAGTGAAAGTAAAAGGGAAGAGCGGGCGTAATTTTAAAGTTCTCCTTAAGAACAAATTTTTGCCCGTTGGCCAAAAATAGTCCTGAACCGAGTTATCTCTACTGCTTATTCGTAACAGGTAGGATTTTAGCTTAAATGTAAACTACTTAGTTGGTGACAGGCTTATTGTGCACAAGTGTAATCAAAACCATCTTCAATGGGTTTTCATTCACTCAATAAGCTGAAAAATAAGCAAAAAGAATGCTGCCATAGTAACTAGGCTTTTCCTTTAAAAAAATTTGTCTTACAATAAAATGAGAATTTTGAGCTTATTACTGGATGGAATTCAAATCCAAAAGAAACTAAGTGAAGCTTATAATGTGGACAATTAGATTCTAGCTAGAATTAAGCAAAAGAACAACTAAAACGACAAGAAATTTACTCTCAAAGATTATGGTTCAGAATAAGCTACTGTTCTTAAGTAAATCTCAATATGCTACACTACTCAAATAAGCACCTGAGAAACTGAACTTTTGGATTTAAGCTAAGTAGTGAATCTATAACAAGACTAGCTATTTGATTTTAATTAAGGATTAGAGAAAATGGAGAAAATAGGCAAAAACTTCAGTGACAGTTTTTTTTTTTTAAAGAAAATTTTTATTGCTGACAAGTTTTTTAAAAGCAAAATTCTCCTGCAATTAAATTGGAAATGAAATTCCGATCACTATCCTAGTTAATGCTATGCAAAAACTATCTCAACCCTAAAATTAAGCCTCTAATCTCTACTCTTGCTTGCTTAAAATGTTACTCTAAATCAGCAGTATTAACAGTCCTAACTACTATTAGTGCAAAGTTAACACACAAAACTATACTAAGATTGCAGGATTTACCAATTTGTAACCCGACCGAGCTACTTACTAAGGATATACAAACACAATTTAACTAACATTAGTCCTTTAAGAATCTTGAATCAAATTTTACAATTCTATATTCACACTTAAAGTGCCCTGGTGCAGGCAATAGCTTTTTAAGCTTTAAATTTTGAAAATCTACAATCTAACTTTCAAAACCTTTTTAAAACTTGAAAACGTTTGAAAATTCTCAACTTATATAAAAGTATTTTGACAATATCCTGTTGACTTTTAAAGTCAAAAACACCTTGTACCAAACACTACTTAACATATACTGTCCTAACTAAATTTTATTTGAAATCTATTTTAAAACTAAAACTGCTAAATCCTTTTATCTACTCAGTCTTAGACTCAACTAATAAAGCTATCTAAACAATAAAAATCTAAGGCTTTATGTCTAAAAAACACTTGTACTCAGCTAAGTATTTCTACACTAGTAAGAACAGATTTAACCAAGAGGATTATTTAGCTAGAATTAGTAATGGAAAATTAAAAACAGCTAAAACTAATGATCAACTAAACAAATTTTAATAAGGAATAAGCACAACTGAATTCACAATAAGCATCTGGAATAAGCTTCAAATGCTAAAATGAAAAATAGAAAGTGAAACCTGAAGTTTTGTAATCTCAGACACTAGGCCACTCATTGTTGTCGTTGAGTGACCTTAAAAATCAATTTCCTAATGGCTCCTAGCCTCTAGACCAAGAGCACTTAGCTCAATAAGCTTCTTTGAGCTTATTCTTCCAAAAGCTTCAAATTTTGAATGAATCAACTCAAGTAATCATCATATTTGATTTGAATGAACAAATGAAGTAATTTGACTGACTTTTAAACTAACTTTGACTTAAAATGAACTTGTTAACTTGTATAAGCTACAATGAGCTTATTAAGAGCTTATTATGTAAAATCAGCTTATTACATGAGATTTAAAAAAAATTAAGAACACTACTGATTTTTATTTCTTATAAACTGAAAGTACAAGCTAAAATAGGTAAAGTACAAGTAATGAAATGCTTTAAACTTTGAATGAAACAAAATGTTTACAAAACGTGAACAGTAAAAGCTTAAAACTGAAAATTTGAAAATTAACTAACTACAAAACTAAAACTTAGAACTACTCAAAACAGTTGTCCTATCTTGTCTATATATAGGGACTTGAAGAAGAAGAGAAGAGGATGAAGCTTGATTCTTTTCTTAGCCGTTGGATCCAATTTGAAGAAATTATAGCCGTTGGATGTTTCTTGCCACGTGTCTGAGCCAATGAGAGGCTGCCACATCACTTAATTGACGTGGCGAAGGACTTTGATTGGTGGGTTTGTAGTTGGGAGAAGCAGGAAAAGGATTTGGGGTGCTTGGGTTTGTTTAGCGGGAAAAACTGTTTTAAACAGTTAAAGGGGCGGGTAAGGTTTGAAAGTATGGGGATATGTCATAACAAGCCCTTGTCATTCCTTTTGTCAAGTATTAGTATAAAATGTCTTTCAAAAATGACACTTTTAGCCCCTTGACTTTTTTCTTCATTTGGCTTGATCCGGCTTCAATAATTGGCTTCCACTCTCACTCTTTGTCTTGACTTTTCCGTTTCTTATCGGTTTTTGCTCGTTTTTGCTCTCTTTGCCTTTGTCTCCACAGAAAAATATTCACTTTACGCGGGAGAGTTTTTTCCCAAGTAGTAGCCGACAACATGGAAGGAAGGAGCTTGGAGTCAATAACATGACGAATACTCCTTACAGAAAATACACTATCATCAACCATCGACCAAATACAAGTATCGCCTTCTGAATTAAGATCAACCTGGCTTATTTCCACAAGTAGTTCTCTCAAGTAAGCCATGTTTCGAATACCAATATCAGCCCTAGACCAGTTCTAGTGCCATTGACAGTTGACAATACGATCAATGATAAAATAGTCTTTGTCTTGTACCAATCTATAAAGCCTGTTGTATCAAATATGAAGAGGGGAATCGCCAATCCATATATCTTTCCAAAAAAAAATACGGGTTCTACAACCCACCTTAAAAAGAAATGAATTAAGCGGAATAATATCTTTCGAATGAAGAAAATTAAAAGAACCACCAATCCTAGACCAAGTGCCATTAAAATTACAACCTTGATGATCCAAGCCACCCTCTTGACCATGCAACGCCTTAATAACATTAACCCAATGAGCGTTCGGGGAAGAGAACAACCTCCAACGCCACTTTTGAAGGAGGGAAATGTTGAAAGCCTTTAAACTACCGATGTTCAGGCCTCTTTTTTCGAAGGAAGGAAGAACATTAGACCATTTAACCCACGCTATACTCTTGGCGTCTTGAGGACCACTCCAAAAAAATCTAGAACGAAGTCTTTCTAAAGATTTCAATATAACCCCAGGAGCTTAAAAATCAAGAGTTAGTATATGCCGAGACTTCCTAGAACAGCTTTGATAAGAGTGATGCTCCCTCCTATAGGCGCCCTCCTATAGATAATAAGTTAGCTTTCCAGGAGAAAAGCCTCTTTTGAAAATGCTCAACCAAAATATTTCAGCTAGACGTAAGATTCATGTTAGATCTAATCAGTAGCCCAAGGTATGTGAAGGGAAAGGAACCATTGTGATTTATTTGATTCACATTCAGAGTTATCAACCACTTATTTAGATTAAGATCTAAACCAGATTCAGACGTTTTTGCTGAATATTCAGATTCAAAGCCTCTTAATAAACAAACAACACTAAAATAAGGTAAGGTAAGGTAAGCAGAGTTGTATTCGAGGGGTGTGCAACCGCGTAAGGCTTCAAAATATATACCCTATTTTATATTCGGGGCCTCAAAATTTGCTTCCAAGATCAAAATGTTAACGATATACAAAATTATGCTCTAAATTTTTGTTAAACTCTACTTCAAGTGACCGGGAGTAATGAAGAAATCATAGAAAAACAATAGCTATATGATTACAATATTTATTATTGTGATGTTTAATTAATCCGCTAGCTTAGCTACGACACTAAAGGTAAGATAACATTACCCAATCCCGTCTTCTATGAGGTATGGGAGAGGTAAAATGTAAACATTCTTACTCCTACATGAAGGTAGAGAGACTGCTTTCAAAGAACCCCGAACTTTGTAAGAGATAAGGATAGGATCCTTTACCTATGTCACGAGGAAGTTTTTCTACTGATTTAACCATACTCTTACTAATACCACTAAAATGTACCCCTTCTGTCCCAAAATAAGTATCCAGTTTAACTTTTTAGAGTTAAACCGGTTCAACTTTAACCTTAACTATTTGTGTGTATGTTATATAATACTCGATGCAAAATATATGCATGAATTGAGTTTTAAGTGTATTTTTCATTGATATAATCTTCATCAAGTATTATATAACACAAAAGAAAATATTTAAGATCAAAGTTGAACTAGTTTGACTCTGAAAAGTCAAACTGAACATTTATTTTAGGACGGAAGGAAGGAGTATTATTTAATTTATGCTAGCTATAAACAATCCTACTTTAAAATTGTTATCAATGTTATACGAGAAGAGTAAACTCAATGTGACATTCTTGTTTACTTTAGAAGAGAAAACACACATCTTTTATATATCATGCACTTCTATTCTTTTGCAACTACTTATTCACAATAAGATTTAATTCTACCAACATTCAAAATATTTCGTTGATGTATCACTTGTATATTGCCAAATTACATGACTACGGTTTTACAATTTTACGGTTCTAAGACTTATGGTAATGGTGATTGTAGGGCCGTCTCATTGATTTCGGTGGCCCGTTGATATGTGTGAAATACACATATCCGTTTATACCTAAAAAGACCCAATTAAGCCCAAAACAGACTGAAAATGGCAAAGATATGCTTGTTTTTGTGTTTTGTGTGTGCAGGTATAGATAACACAAAAATCACAAGAAAACCATCAAAAACAGGCAAACACGGATACAAGAACGGAAGAGTGTACAAGAGCCGGAAGCCAAAGTCAAAAAGTCAACCTTGGTCAAACGTGGTCAACAAAAGTCAAATCCACAAAATAACAAAAGTACAAAACTAGTCCCTCAAAATTCCAAAATTACACAAAAAGACCAAGCCCATTTCCTAAAACCCGGCCCAAAAACCTAATCCTATAACCCACTACATAAGTCCAGGGACCATTTCTGTCATTTATGAAAGTCCTTTAATACTATGACTTTTATTTAACAAACACAAGGACTGAAATTGCCAATACTTCAAACTCACCCCCTTTTACCCCATTCAGTTAAAAGTAGGCGGGAAAAGTAGGTTTCAATGTTCACACGTCTCCTCCAAATTTACCCAAGGTCAAAATCATGGGGCTTTTGCAAATTAAGGGATAGAAAGGACAATTCATGGGATCATGTACATGTTGGCAGAGTTATTACATCATCAAGCCCTCTAATTGGTCAATCCCAAGCAAGCAAGGATCGTGAGAAATGAAAGTAGCACAAGGGAATGAACATTTTGCACTTAACTTACTCTCAGAAGAAACACAATGTCACATCACACGGATTGCCACGCTGGCAATCCGTGTGATTACCAAAGTGATCTAACGGTGGTTAAGAGGTATCCAATGATTAAGAGATGATCAAGGGCCAATGATTAATGGAGGCGTGGGAAGCACTCAAGGGCCTAGAAGTTTCATCTTGTGGCTATAAATAGCCACACACTTCACACACACGCATCTTTTTCTTTACCTGCATTTTTAGTTAAAAAAGCTCTTTGTAATTTTAGTTTAAAATGTAATTTTCCTTTTAAGTATTTGTAGTTTCCTTTCATTAAAATTTGTAATCTGTTTTATCATTAATAAAATCATCTTTTAGTTTTCATAAGCTGTTTTTACTTAAAAGCTCTTATTTCCTTCAAATGTTATACTATTGTTTCATAAGCTCACAATAAGCTCTATAGCCCTTTCAAGTCTCTAAACTTGAAATTAAGCTTAATTAGTCACTTAACATACTTAAACTCTAAATCTAGCTTAAATACCCTTGCTGTTTGGATTTTGGATCTAAGGAAGATGAGCTTAACCTGGAAAGGCTCCTAGAAGGGCTCATATGGACTTATACTGGCTTATCATTGATAAGCCATAGCTAGTAGATGCTCATTTGAGCTTATTCATGCCTTTGTTAAGCTAAGGCTTATGTAAGTTTTCTATTTACTATTCTATCTTAAATTCTATAAATCTGTTTATTTGCTTATTAGTCTTGCTTATTTGCTTATCTAGTACTTATTTGTGTTTGTCTTAATCTGTTTATGCTTATTAATCATCTGTTTTTAGTTAATATAGATTAGATCTCAGCTTGTCATAACCTGTCTTAAAAATCTAAAAAACCAAAAAAACAAATAGCTTAGTTTTTAGATTTTTTAATTCTAGTTAATTCAGTTGTTGATTTATGTTTGTTAGGGTTGATATAAGCTTAGAAAAGTCTGGTAATGAAGTTCTAATAAGTAGGGTTTAATTTCATAAGCTTAAATAAAATCTGTCAAAATTAAAGGGGTGTTTGGAATTACTCACTTTGACCTCTTAAAGTCAAAGTGAGTTGAACTATTTGTTTAAGTCAGTTTGATAATCACTTTTTATTAGTCATGTAAGAGTTTTCAAAGTTTAGATTTCATTTTATAAAAAGTTAAGGCTTAATTGGAGTGTGTCAGCACCAGGGGAGTTTGTTTCTTAACTATTGTTTGATAAAATTTGATTTAAGCTCTTGTGAGCTTGAAACTTGTTGGTGATAAGTTTATTTACATTCATTGAGTGCTTCTAGTGCAGGAGTAACCAATTTGGTTACCTGCACATTGTTTTTTGTCCTTTGCCATTTGCATCAGATAGAACCACTGCAGTCTTAAACTGCAGTGGTTTTTGGATCATATTTAAGGTTAGCTAAAATATTTTTTAGGCTTTTAAAATCAGTAAGTCCATAGATTACATATAGGTTAATATAGTTTTAAACTTATTTTCAAATTTCTAGCTAAATTTCTAGTATGCATTTGCTTTTAAAATTCATTATAAACCCGAAAAAGCCAAAATCAGTAGGTATTAAGTTTCCTTTCTTAAGTTTTAAATCTTATAGTTGAAGTATCTGTTTTTCTCATTTAGATTCATAGCTTATATCTAGGTTAATTAGTTTTCAAGAGCTTAGGGTTTAGTTTAGCTTAATAACACTTTAAGTATAGTTTCTATACTTAAGTGTTTTTTGAGCTTTTTGAGTTAAAAACTTGTGGTTGCTGTTTTGATCTTCATTTCCGTTAGCTCTTTTGATATATAATGGTTAAAGTAGCTTATCATTTTTAGATCATACACATCATAAGCTACTTAGAATAGTTTTTGTTTTCAAAATTAAGCTTGATTTGAAGTTTGTGCAAGCAAATTAGTGAAATTAAGCTTCTTGGTTCTCAAAACACCACTTTCTACATCAGCTTATTTCACAAGCTCTTTTAGAGCTTAATATTGGTTTTCAGCTTATACTCCTTTCATTAAAGTTGTTTAAAAAAGTATAATCTACAACTTTTGTTCTTTGAGTTTTGAAAAATAAAAAAATAATAAAAATTGCAAAAAAATAAGGGTTTGCCATATTTGAACCCACGACCTAACACACACAACACCAATGCCTTAACCATCATGCTACATTAGCTCATCTGTTAGCATTTCTTTCCCTTTAATTCTTATACTAATTTTTCTTTTAGCTTATAATTATAAGCCGTAGCATAAATAGCTTTTTCCCCAGCTTCTTAGATAAGCTGGGGGCTTATTCTTATTTTTCTCTTGTTCTTAGTTACTTGAAATATTTTACTTGAATTTTTGAGATTTTTCCATTTAATAGTTTATTTTTTATAATTTTTCTTAGAATTTAATTTTTGAAAATACATTAAAAATAGAAATAATTTTCAAGAAAATGCAAAAAATTAGTTTTTAGCATTAGAATAAATACTTTTAGGTTTACATTCAGAAAAATCATTTTTACGATTTTTAGATTTTTATTTTCATTTTTAAGCCTTTAATTTTAATTTTAAAAATAGGATTTTAATTTTAAAAATAGTTAAAAATAGTTTTCTGAGTTTTTATAATATTTTAGATTTTTCTAAGTTTAAAAATCATTTTTCTTAATTTTTAGGACCTAATTTGCTATTTTCTAGGATTTAATTAGATTAGATTCATTTTTAATTCATAATAAATTCAAAAATAATCAAAAAAAAATATTTTTATTTTTCCTAAAATTTTATTTTGTCCTATTCTAGGTTTAGAAATTTAGTTTGCATTTTTAGGGTCTTATTTTGTCTTACTTGCTTATTTGTCGCGTTTTATTCGTTCCGGTTAATTGTTTAAATGCTAAATTGTTTTTGTGTGTTCATTTTAATTGTTGCTTTTATTTAGCAGTTATAGATACTCAAAAATATCTTTTCTCTCATTCAAATCACAATCCAAGCTAAAACGAGGGTTCAATTTCATAAGTCGTTAGGGAAACGACCCGGGAAAGCATACTTCCCGGTTTAATATACGTATTATATTTTATTATATATATATTTCTCTTAGAGTGAATTTTCTTAAGGGAGACTTTGGGAAAATTCTTAATTGCTAAATTGGAATATAGTATATTTTATATATAGTAAAACATACGTATCACCCGTGCCAAAATTATTAATGAAGCCCCTAAAATTGATGCTTTGAATGTAAATTTATAAAGGAAAACTTAATAAAAGTAGCAAAGTAGTAATCATATCATGTAATCATGTGCGCCTTAATTTTTTTTTCCAAAGTTAAATATCAAAACTAAACTAAAATTATCAATTTTAAAGTGGGAGTCAACTATAAAATACAAATAAAAATGGCTAAATTATAAGTCAAATGATATCAAATAAAACATTGCAAAGCTAGGGGTGAGCATAAAAACCAAAAAATCCGAATAAGCCGAAAATCGAAACCGAACCGAATTGAAAACAACCGAACCGAACTAATAACCGAACCAAGTTTGCCAAAACCGAATCGAACCGAACTAGTAATTCAGTTCTCGGATTGGATATGGTTTAGCAATCAAAACCGAAAACCGAATTCAATATAAATATATATATATATATATATATATATATATATATAGGGTGGGGTTATAATAAAAAGAGTGTTATAATAAAAAAGGTAGGAAGGAATATCAGCCATTAGATCATA